>CABHPH010125309.1:0-57931 GCA_902168325.1 Peromyscus nudipes
GGGTTCCTGGCTTTCCTGACAATGCAGACTCCCTCTAGTGGTCAAAGAAATAATATGTAAATTCTCCGTTAACAAAAAGCGTGATCTTTTCTTACTAGGATGTTTTCAAAAGAAAGAAAAAAAAATGAGTACATCTATTCTTAAAGCACTTCAAATAAGTCAACTATAAATATTAAAAATACAAAATTTAGAATGTATTTGTAACATGAAAATATGTACAGTAAATGATAATTATAATTTTGATAGTTTATTAGACATGAAGTCATTTTTTTCTGAGTATGAGATGATAAAAAATGGTAAGTATTCAGAAAAAAGAAGATGCTCTCCAAAGCAGGTATGGGTCATTCTTCAGGATCTACAATCTGATGCCTGCAAAGAAAGCTTTATTCAACATGAAAAACCTCTTACCTGGTTAAAGGTGATAATGTGTGAAAATTCTAAACTGCGAAGAAAAAAAGGTGACAACTACCTATAAATGATTATTTTTATCATCTAATTTTGAAACCTTTTTCAGCGGAACAGCAAAATGCTGAGAACCGTAGAGCTCAAATGACTTGCTCCAAGTCACAGAATTAGCAAAAACGACCAGGAAAAAAAAAAACCAGTTCCCTGAGCTGTAGTCTTTCTAAGTGTTCATGAGAGAGGTCTCACCTTTGCCACACTCTTCCTGTTTGGTTTGTAGTGTAGTGTGATCTGTGACTGTGTAGATCCCATGGGTAAAGCTTCTCATTCTCTGGAGATTTATATCCTTTTTACATTCTGTTGATTATTTCAACACCTGGAGAAGCATTTGTTAGCTGGTGGAACTATATCTCAGAGGATTGTTTTACAAAATGAAAACGAGAGATTAAAATTATTGATTACCAAAATATCAGCTGATTTCTGATCCTAAGCCTCTCCTAGTTACTGGAGACTGGAGAGTTCAACAACTCTCTGTTTATTATACATTTATAAGGTTTTGTGAAGAGCAAACAGAACCAAATTAGTAAATAATGCTTTGAAATTTGTGACAACTGCTATAAAAATTAATTTCTGTTTTAATTAGTCAAAATTAAATCACACTGAAAAACAAAAAAACCAGTTTTATCTACAGCTTTAGTTTCTTTGATGGTGAAGGAAATTGTCAGTCATTTGGTAGAATAAGAGATACATAAGACAATGGTAGCTTCTCAGCAGGAACAGGCACTACATGGCAGGTTCTGAGGTAGGTGCTGGAGAACGTGGTCTACAGTCTTCCTTGAAAGTTTTGGCATTTGGTTTGCAGTAGTGTTCAAATCTATTTGTAATCATTGCTATGAGTTACTGCAGTCAAACTCACATGTAAGTACTATGATGAGTTGTCAACACCTAGAGAACGCCAAACATGCTTCGAAAATTGAGGTTTTATGACATGAAAAATTTAAACCCCTTATCAATCCGGATGGTGAACTCTGTCTGAGACAAGCCTTTGTCCATTTTTGCCTGCCCATCCTATAGGATGGTGCCAGGAGCAGAAGAAACATTCATATTTGTTGAATTTGAACTCCACCTTGGAGGATAAAGGACAGAAGAACTAAAGAGAACCCAAGTTAGGGATACTTTGTCACCTCATGAAGATAGGCTGTTTGACTCCTGGCTGCATTCCAGGGTCCCAACTGGGTGAAGGTGGTTTATTTTATTTTACAACACATGTCCTGAAATTACTCAACATTCCCAAACTGCCTTGTATTTTCCAAGTTGGATGAAAGAAGATGCATGAAATCCCTGCCATTGATTTGCATGTCAGAAAAAGAAGCAACAGACAGCAACACAGACTCTTGAGTGAACATAAAGCAAGCAGAAACCCAAGAACAGTTAGCATTTTATTCTTAAGTCATCCAGGCTTGCTGAGCTAGGTGCTTCTACATACATGGTGTCTCTCTCTCTCTCTCTCTCTCTCTCTCTCTCTCTCTCTCTCTCTCTCTCTCTGTGTGTGTGTGTGTGTGTGTGTGTGTGTGTGTGTGTATGTGTGTGTTGAGAGAGAAGATCCACCTCAGCCCATGTGTCTGTGCCAAATGCAATAGAACTTTTTACTTAAAGGATTAAAATGGGAAAGGAAGGAAAGAACGAAATCTCACTAGTTCCAAAGTCCTCTTTCAAAAAATAATTAAGAAAAAAAAATCCCAACTCATACTGGGTAAACAGAGCTTCTTTTTACTGTCAGACAAATGAAAAAGAGGTTGAGCAAGACCTCATAGCAGATATGCCCAGCGACTAGCTTGAAAGTAGCAGACAGTGGGGCCAGATGTTGGGGTGACCTCGGTCAGCAGAGCACAGGGGCATGGTGTTGATTCCGATGGCTGTTGGCAGACGCTTTGCTCCAGCAGCAGGGGAAAAACCCTGAACTAATGGAATTCTTTCCTACTCTTCCTTTCCCTCACTGAAACACCCCAAACCACTGGTCAGTAGAGCTGATAGCTGTCAAAGGAGCTGAATTCACCACCCAACCCTGCCAGCAGGGATCACATCAGGAGGGAGTTGACTGAGTGAACAAGAACATCTCCAGGCTGTGCCATTTTACATCCCACTCAACTTCCAACAGCTGTTTCTTGAGTGAGCGCAGGCCTCAAATAATTATATGAAAAGAACAACAAATTCAAGATGCAGACAATGTTTAGGTGGTCTATAGCCCTTGGTAGGTTATACAAAGGAGGACAGGCAGTGTCACATCTGAAAAATGAAGGGCTTGTCAGCAGATGAAATTAGAACCAACAGAGTTACTCTTATTGGAACTCTGAGCCATGGACTCAAAAGACAGCACGAGAGAGTGGTTTTGCATCCAGTGGAATTTCTCAAACAGGAAATGCAGAATGGGGTGTTATAGTTTCAGGGACTCGTATTGCAGTGCACGGCCATTGCAATTGACTGGATTAGAATATAAGGCTTTTCCATCAACTCCAGTGTTCTCAGTATCACGGCCACTCGTAAATTAGCCAAAGCGCTCTCATCTCAGGTTCTGACAGTATTTTCAATCTTAGCCACCCCACGATGCTGAAACACAGCACATAAATAGAGGCTTGCTTTAGAATATTCGATATGATCGAAGCCTGCTCAGCTCCTCTGACGCTTTTAGACATTTTTGTCACTTCACCTGGAGAAATGTACTCGGCTTATTCGGAATTGCTGCCAATGTCCAGCGCCTGTCAAAACCTCTATCTGTCAAGGCTTTCACAGAGAGTTTCAAAATGACAGACCAGGATGTCTGAGTTGATGGAGCCCCAGGAAAAATGGAACAGATAGAAAATTCATGACTCTAAACTAGATCAAAGTGACTTCTGTCAACATCATGTCAAAAGAACTGTTCATTTTTAGAGGTTTTTAAAAAATTATATAAACACTTTTTTGAGTATGAGCTAAGTGTAATGAAAAAAATTCTTATTGTACAGTATGATCATCCAAATGTTCAAAAACATACTTTAGATCACCCAGAAAGTAGGAAAATTCTAATAGTCATTACTGTCTGCCAGTTAAAACCACTGACATTCAAGAAAGAATTATGAAGATACTATCTGCCCAAAATAGGACAAACCATCTGGCTATTACAGAACAAAAGTATTTTTTTTTTGCACACATCAAATCCTACAACTGGATTCACTATTTCTTATTCTGTTACACTCAGAGCTTATATCCCCCCCCCCTTTTGCTTAGTGTAACAATTATAAAACATCAATTCAGCATTAGTTTCCCAAAATATTTGGTATTATTTTAATTTTAAAAATCAATGGAAAACCCCTATGATTCACAATTTTCTTAAATTATTGCTTTCAGGAGGAAGTAAAATAAATAAATAAATAGCTTACAGCACACAGTGCTGCACATTCAACAGCCCTCCACAATTGCATTCAAAGTCATTCACTGGAGGAAATATGTACTACAGAAGTCTAGAAGTGACCGCTTTCCTATTCTAATTTCTAACACCTTTGAGAAAGGAAGGCTGGCACCTGGTGCTAGAACCCAGGTAACCTGATTCCTGCTGGTTATCTGTCAGTAGATCAACAGAACATATGACCTCGTGAGGACAAGTCTGGGGTTGTACTGGGCTCGAAAGCAGAGGATAGATGTCAAGAGAATATGCATAACACACACACACAAACACACACACTCACACACACACACACACACACACACACACGAACACGCACGTGTGCACACACATGCACGCACACAGTGACGGTTTCTGCAATCACTACAACTGACCCTGATACAGTGACAATGTCACTTGCAGTATCCCATTGGCCTTTCCTTTAGCCGGGGTTGAGCAATTTTGACATCAGCTCTTTCAACCACAGTCTCCCAGAGGCCAGCTGGCTCAAAATGTTCTGTGACCAGAACAGGTTGCTTACCTCAACAAGGGCAAACTATTTAAAAGATAACAACCACATCTGGCTTTTAGAGAAGAAACTTGTTTGACAACAGTCCCAATGCAGTGCATCTACAGTGTGCAGGAAGTGCCATCTAGGACTATGAAATTAGGGCAAGATCACTATGCCTTCCTGAAGGGAGAACTCAATGCATTTTCTTTCCTATTTAGGAAAAGATGTTTATTACCTGTAAGTGCACAGAGGTGTGGGCCTCATGGCCACAGTGATTGGTGATAAGCCTCTTTTCCTCATTTACATTGATAGCCAGCATTAGGGAAGATATACGCTTTTCATTTCATGGTTCAGAAAGAACACAGTATATGTATATGTGATAGCAGTGGGTGGTTAATGAAATGGTCTGACAAACATAAGCTAATACATAATCATACCAGAATGTGACTGCAACACCTGTTCCTGCTTCACAGACTTCCAATTCTTAAGAAAAACTTACCACTCACAAGAAGTGAAGCCACTCCCGTTTAGACATCAATATGCTCCAAGGAAATTTTAGTCACTGTTTTTGGTGGTGGTGTTGCAATCACTAAAGGGTGGCTATTTTAATGATATCAAATCTCTTTTGCTTATGTCCTAAGAGTAATGAAAACTTCACACATGCATGAAGCTCCAGTAATTATTTTAAACTGCCTTCTGTTGTCCCCCTGAGGAACACGGTGGTATTTGTTTGATGCAGTTTAATTAGTGTCAGGGTAATTAATGCTATGCTATCTACATGAGATCAAAACCCTTTCTTTGTAACATTCTGGTAACTAAGAACTAAGAAGGGGACGCGTTTTGAAAATGTCGTGGCATGGTGTGAACCTGAGTTCACCGCTGAACTGAATGGCTCATCTCTTCCTCCTAGCCTCACCCAAAAGCCAAATCCAGTCTCTCCCAGGACAAGATCAAACCTGTCATACACTGGAACCAGTCTGAAAGGCATAAGATTCGGTGGCGGCTATGGAATTAAATTCTATTTTTATGGGCATAATCAAATTAACTAAAGCATTCACAGTCACCAGGCACCTTTTGCAATGGTTTAATCTTTTAATAATGAAATGGTAAACTCCTGCACTGACAGAGAACTGGAGTCCCTTGGAAGCCGGGTGTCATATTGCCATGTGCTGATATATTTTTTCAAATAAAGGAATCATTTGGTTTAATGAATGAATGTGATTCTGCTTAAATGCCTGAATAAAATTTGCATTTAATTGTAGGTATAGATAGCCTCTCTGTTTGACAATAATGTTAAGAGAGGGGGAAAAGAAACAGAGATAGGCAAGGAGAGAAGTTAAACACACAAAAATTCCAGACACACACATAGCGTGCCCTGCCATAAATCCCTTTTAACTGTTTCTTTGGTAATAAGCAACGGCAATATAAATCTCCCAACACACAAACTCAAGCTGATCACAGGCTTAAGGAAATAGCTCCAGTTATCTTGACTGGATAAATTATTATACCCTAAAGGTTATTCCAGTTTCTAATAAAGCACGGTAGCTAACAAACAAAAATAAAAAGACCAACCATTCTCTTTATTTTGTAACAGACAAAATTACAGGCTACATGGGATCAGCACAATGACATTGAATTTATTTAAAGTCTCAAAAACGCACTGTGCAATGTTCATTTTAGAAGAAAGCTGGTGCTTCAACACAAAGAGGAGGACCAGCATTAGACTAATAGTATTTTTATAGTAAGGGGAGAGTTAATGGCACATATCTACAAAATAAACGGGATTGTCTGGAAGTCAAGCCAAATGGATTTTGTCCATTGCATAAGTACAAAGAATGAAAATTGTGTACACCACAGGAAATGAATAGATGGCTGCACCTCTAAGGGGGCAAATGCTCAGTCGGCTATAGTTATGAAATTGTGCCTGTATCCATCAGTGGCCGAAATTAAGGTTAATGTTATATAATGAAATCTCTCTAGAAATGTTTACTTAGGCTGTTGGCAGGTGACAACCCAACAGGGCTGGTGCTGAAGGCGTCTCCTTTAGGTCTTTCATTATGAAATGCCTTCTGGGAATCAGCTGACTAGCCAAATACGTTTTTTCACATCTTTGGTTCTGCTTTCTATGAGTTAGTTGTTTATCAATTAAGGTGATCAACACAAGCGAGTAAGCTCACAGCAGAAATACAGTAAAGTAACCTCTAGGAGCCCTGCAGTAAGAACCGTGTGCAAAGTTCAACAACTGTGAAGGAACTATTAAGGAGGACACACAAACAAGTGACCTTGACTGACAAGCGCACTTCATTCCAGCAATAAACAGCGGTGCTGCTGATAACTGCTCATTGGCGCAGAGAGTAATTACCTATCTGTCAGCGTTGCTGGTGTGTGCGAAATAGTATAAATGAAACATACATAATGTGTGGCAATAATATCGGGCATGCAGAACCTAATGCATTATCATCATTCTCGGGACCCAGGTTTATGTGGCTGCCACCACTGAGTAAATGCCTCCTAGCCATGATAATTTCATTCTAATCTCTCTTCCATATTATAATTTTCATTGCTAAAAGATACTAAGGAGCAATACGTTTCAATCAAGGGCTAAATAGAACACGACCTGTAACTGGCTATTTTATACACCTATATATTTTTTTCTTTCGAAAATTTTAGTCAATTTATGAAGAGACGGGAATAAGCTATAAATTTCTGGGTGACAAACCCTGTCTGTGCCAATGTCACCGTGTCTGGAGATGGGTGGAGGAGGCCTAGGGAAGGGTCAGCAGCTTTACCTGCTATTTTTTTCAACAACAACAAAAACATTCATCTTTTGAAACTCCCATTCTGTTCTGAAACAGAAGGTTAGAATGCATTTTGAACAAAATAGCTTCCATTGAAAAAAGACAAACAACCCAGTTTCTAAGATAAATGATCTTCATTTACTTAAATCTCTTAACAACAACATAACCGAAGCACAAACATCTTCTGCATAGGCACGTATTCTACCCTGATAAAGCTGGCCAGCTCTCGAATGTCTGACCGTTTTATTAGCCTTTAATGTAAATTTCATCTAATGACAGTGAAATCTTATTTTTAAGACCATGTAAAAGGAATCAACAACACACAGTTAGCCAAGAGGCCATCATGACTGGCACCTCTCTCCAGGATGAATGCTACAGACGGCCAGGTAGAGGCCAAGCACCTGGAAACACAGCATCCCAAACCACCTATAGAATCAGTTGCTCTATTACTAGCTATATCCAAAAGGGGGGAGGGGGAATGGACAAACACTCAGAAAGTAAATCTCATCTGCACGGGGAATTGTTTCAATTGCTCTAGTTCTCCTCCTTATAGAAAAATAGTATATTTTTGGAAACTTTTAGGCAAACCTGAATAATTATTGCAAAGTCTATTTCCTACTGGGGAAAGTTGTTTTTTTTTTTTATTGATTGGACATTTCCTGTCAAAAAATTACAAAAGTGAATGATTTTGATTATAGAAGGACTCTCTCAATTCCTGGCTTTTTGTTTGCTGATTTCTCAAAGTGGTTTTCTTGAGTTAACCCTGTGAACAATAAATGGCCCTAGAGAGTCATCAAACCATACACAGGACTCAAGTTTTATAATGTTCTCCTTTATGTTTTATGGGCTTCTCTTTCTGTATTTCTGGTCAAAAGAAAAAGGAAGAAATAATCCATACTAAGTTGCTTAGGGATGTGATATGTTAGACATCAAAGACACACTTCTATTTGAAAGAAGAAAGCCAGAGATTATCTTTAACACAAAATAAAATTTATTTAAGTTTGTCACATCATGACATTAAACAGCTTTCTACTTGACTGTGTCACAGCCACCTTGATTGTATTGCCAGCCTCGCCTGGAAAGGATTTTAGCCAAATTGCAAGTCATTCAACCAAAGCCAGAATTCAACATATTAATTAAATCTGATATATTAATAATACCTACAAACTACAGAGATACATCTCACTCATCTCAGTGGCTTCCATTTGATCCACATAATACTGTTTGTCTGAGTAACTTGTCTTTCTTAATGTGTAACATTACATGTGCTTTTCATGAGGGTTTAAGAATACAGCACTTCCCAGAATACAGACAATTTTCAGGGAGTGATTAAATTTTATTTCATTGATTCTAAGAAGGGCATGTCATTTGTACATCTTAATCTTACTGAAAAGCTTCTTATATTCTCAGAATGCCAAGTAGTAAGACCAAGAGGGCCCCTTCATTGTATCACCAAAGGATCTTCTTCAGCTCTTGAACTCAAGGCAATACAGTATTTTCCCTCCCTCTTATATCTGTGAGGAAGGTCTGTTACATGCTTATCTTCAAGTATTCCACAGCACAGTGACCATATCTTAACAAAATATCTGACCAAACAATAAACTCATTTTTGTTAACATATAGATTATGTATGCATGCCATAAAGCCTCTAGTTAACTGATGGAATCAACAGTTAGTTGATTGTATGTGTGTGTGGGGGGGGAGAGGATCAACTACATAGGTGTACTGACTGTATTAGGACCATTAAGCACCGTGTATTGAACTAAATGTGACATTTATCTCCAGGCCCTAATCAGTAATTAAAAATCACAGACAGGTTGACGGTTCACAACCTAGGAGTTGGGCAGAAAGCTAAGGGACCCTAACTCATGTCCAGCTCCTGCAGAAGGACAAGCAGCCACCCTCCAGCTGAGAAGCACTGCATAGACGAAAGTGTGTGGGGGCCTGGGTGTCACTGTTCTGGTGTGTGGTGGTGGTAAATACAGCAAGAACCCGGGGAGAGTGTAATACACTATTCAAAGCAGTTTGGAGAAGGGGAATGATCACTTTCCATGATTTCTCGAATGTTATAAGAATATTGATGTACAATAAGATTAGAATTCACTTTGCTGAATGCTTACTCACACACCAGAACACTGCCATTGTCATTTTTTCACATTCATTCTCAGCACCTAAAATATCACTTTTTAAAATGAATATGTATTGGACAAATGAATGAAATAAACCAGTAACCAAATGAACTGTAGTCTCCAGAGAAGATTATCTATAAAAAGAAAATATATATACTAACTTGATGTTTCAAAATCTATACCTCCTTACCCACCCCTCCCTCCCAAAAATCTCAAAGTGTTAAGCACAAAGCACTCTCTTTAACATGAAATCTTGTAAGATACTTTGGAGAAAGAGTTAATAAAGTTATTTAGAATTGACGGTTTTACAGTTAAATATACTTTTAAATTAGAAATTAATTTTTAATATATGGCTTGGTGAAGATAAGAGTGAGATATGTAAAGTGTAGTTGCCTTTGGTGTAGGCAATATACTTGATTAATTTGGAACAATTTAACAGTGAAAGATTAATTAAGAACTTCATCCAGTACAGGCCATCTTTCTTTTCCAATTACATCCTTTTAAAGCCATCATAACTGTTTTAATAATTGCACAGAAAATGCTAGAAAGTATCAAGATAATATAGTAATTTAGCCAGAACAGTCAAAGTCAGGAACGTGGCATTTTAGTATGTTGAGAATTTAACAATGACATGTGTAAATAAACTCTCTGCATTTAACAACAGCTTACTATAACCCAGCAGGGCTACACTAAGCCTGATATTTTTATTTACATAAGAATCACCTTTTTTTTTTTTTGGTTTTTTGAGACACGGTTTCTCTGTATAGCTTTGGTGCCTGTCCTGGATCTCGCTCTGTGGACCAGGCTGGCCTGGAACTCACAAAGATCCGCCTGCCTCTGCCTCCCGAGTCCTGGGATTAAAGGCGTGGGCCACCCACCACCTGGCAAGAATCACTTTTATTAGGCACTTACGAAAATACTTTGTTGAAAAATAAAAACAGCATTAAGAACCCTCTAAGTAAATGTTATTAGATCCTAGCCCATAACACTTAGGAAATGTATCAGGACTAAAATGGAGTCACTTGTGTCAACCCTACTGAAAAGAAACAAATTAATAATGAACTGAAATACTATGACAGAAGGGTGAGCATGAATGACTGTGTGCTAAGAACAACTAACAATGGTCTCTGGTAGAATCACAACCTTGTGCAGAGGCTACCCCAGTCTTACGCTAAACGCTACCGCAACGACAACAGCTCCACACCCATTTGCTGAATCCTGAACAGACACTACCTTTGTTATTGATCTTTGTAGTCATGGATTATTTCAAACTGTCTTATGCCATCCTCCCCAGCTTATGCTCGCAGTGCTCATCCATTCCCAAGTATTCTTTGGAGGCTCCTTTGTGACTGTTTTCAGGTGGCAGAATAGCCTTTAAAGTAAATAGATCAAGTTAAGCTGTAACATTCACCTTAACTCAGGAAAATTTGAGGGTGTGGAGTTGAAGTTGAAGTTAGGGTTCATGGTAAAGGAATCTATAAAACCTTGAGTGAAACATGCTGAATGCCAATTACAATGAAGGAAAGTTTACACTTAAAGTGCTTTTCTTATACGCACTCTAGGAAGCTATTTTCAATGCGCCAATTTTTCCACAGGGTCCTTGAGAAGTTATTCATAATGCAAGCACTGCTTCCTCATATTTTGGACCTTGGAAATCCGGTCCCTAATTGTAATGGAGTAGAATTAATGGTCAAAGGTTTAAGTAAATTTCCCTCGCTTGTCTGGTTTCTGATATGAAAACTGTAGCACGATATTGTGGGTGCTTCAAGACTGCAGAAACAAACAAGGCCCCGCATGCTGCTATCACTTGCAGTTAATAAGGAGGACTATATCCCCATTAGAACAGTAAAACAATAACAACAAAGTGGCTGTTATACTAAAGAGCCCGTCCCCCATCACCAGCAAGATCAGGAAGACCAGAGTCTAGTTTCTTAAGCTTTTCATGCTAGGTTATGGCTTTTCTCTGAATTTCATTCATCCCTTAGGTAATATATCAGCAGCTTTCACTGCCACATAGAAAAGAAGAGCCAAGACCACTGTTACTGGGAAATTTTTCTTACAGAGGAAATTTAGATTGTTATTAAAAGTGGGAACAGGACTATTATGCTGGCATTGTAATGGAGTGATCAGTCCATCAATGCCCCCCCCCCATAGCTTACAGAACTAAAATTGGTAATCGAAATCCTGACTAGCTCAGCTTTAAACAATAACACATTTGTGGTGGTTTGAATGAATTTTTTTTCTACATGCTCATATGTTTGACTATTTGGTCTCCAGTTCGGAGAACTGTTTGAGAAAGATAGGAAGGTGTGGCCTCTTTAGAGGAAGTGTGTCACCAAGGTGGGCTTTGAGGTTCCAAGAGACTAGCACTATTCCCAATGTGTCTCTCCCTCCTGCTTGTGGATAAAAATGTGAGCTTTCAGCATCATGCCTGCCTGCCTGTTGCCATGCTCTATGATGGTCATGGACTCTAATCCTCTGGAACTTTGAGCCCTAAATTAAATGCTATCTTATATAAGTTGCCCCGGTCATCGTATTTTATCACAATAGAAAAGGAACTAAGATAGCATGAGTATCCATTTAAAACTTGCAGCCGAAGAACTTAAAGAGCAGATATTGCACTATGTATCTGCATGGCCAACAACTCTTCCAGATAAAAACAAGTCTGGAAACAGGACAAAGATGCTTTCACTCTTAATGAAGTTCATTTTCATTCAGCATTGACCAATGCTAGAGAAGTCAACAAGCTGGATATGGGAGCTAACAGTATCTTCCAAATTCCAGAGTCTAATATGCCCCAGTATGCTTGCTTAACTGATGGCCACAGACTGTGACAGCTCATAGTCAATCAGATTTCTGATTTGTACAGGTCATTTCCAGGATCCTTCTCATTTAAAAGCACAGGCAAATTTTCTTGGGAGGACTTACTGCATACTGGACACATTAAACTAGCCTGGTATTTCTTTTCTCCCTTCTTTTCCTCATTCCCCTTTGTTTTCTTTCTGAATTTTAAAATCACATATGAAGGTTGGAGACTACCATTTGGGTGCAGAGTGTCAAAATCAAGTTATCAGGCTAGCTGGCCCATGGTCCTTTCTTTTGAGTAAACAAAGACCTTATATGTTTTACTGACTATTGCCACTTTCAAACTCAATAAATCCAGCTGCAAATGCAACTTATAATCAGAATGTAACACTGGGGATTGAATTCCCCTGTCATCTCGAATGAAGTTTTCCAAATGACTATCATAGCAGGCTACCCTGGGTAGTCACTTAATACCTTACCGCTTTCTTTTGGTACTCTGTAAAAGCAAAAACACTTTTGTTTGTACATGAAACCCTTAAGGAAAGAAGTCTCCCATGAAAATCCACTAAGACAGTAATAAAATATTTAATAAATATAATGTTGGTATCAGAATAACTGATCATTTGAGTTCATCCTTCATGTCCTAAAAGGTCCTCCCAGTCAGCCTGCTGATGATGTGAACTGAGTGCTTTGCGGTAAGTGACAAGAGAATTGCAATAATAATAACATAATAAAATAATAATAACTGATAATACAATAAAGTAGTAAATAACATATTATTAATCAAAGTAGTAATAATTTGTAATCCAAATACAATAATATTAACATAATTAACAACATAATAAAATAATGATTCATTTGCAAAGCTTCCATGAAAGATAAGAAAGAACAAAATATATGTGAGCACAGTCAAAGGGGCCAAATTATTTTGTGGTTATTGTGAACCAGTGAAATGATACTTTTGAACTGATAATTACAAGCTTAGCTAGAGTTTCTGAAACAGTTCTATAAGTTCACATTCGATGTTGTAATAAAGATTTTTTTCCTTTTTTGTGTGTGGCTGTAAGAATTGTAATTATGACATTTAAATTAAGCATTACTTTTATGAATTAATTTTCCAGTGGAAATTAATAATATTTTTGAAATAAGAATTAAAATATTCTTTATTATTGAAGGTACCTGTGTATATATTATGTCCTCGTTTGCTTTCTGCTACTGTAGTAAAATATCACGATCCAAAGCAAAGCCACTAAGGTAAGAGTTTATTTTGATTTGTAGTTCAGAAGAGAGTCCGTAAGGGCAGGGGAAACAAGACAACAGGTGAGCAGAGCATGAAACTGAAAGATCACATTCTTAGACACAAAGAAGAGAGAGATCTAGAAGTGAGGTGAGGCCATAAATTCTCAAAGCCCACCCCCAGTGACCTACTTCCTCTAGGAATATTCCACCTCCAAAAGACTCAACCTCCCCAAATAGCATCACTAACCTAGGACCAAGTGTTCAAACACATGAGACTACAACAGACATTTCTCATTCAACCCACCATATACTATATGCATTCAAATTCTATTCAATGTTAAAACACTGAAATTACTAGTAAAAGTCTCAATCATACATACTAAAATCACAGTAAAAATACTCTGTCCTTCCATGAAGCTGAGTCATACATCTGCCTCATATAATCAATCTCCTCTATCCATTCCTCACCACTTCTTTGCCTCCATCCACAGAAAAAAAATGTGAACTCATCTAATCCTGGACCAGAGTGATCCAGCATGTATGGTTTATGTTATTCCAACGGGTAAAGCTGATCTCCAGAAAGTGAAGCAGTGGGGATTCCTTCCTGGTTACAGACCAGGGAAGGTCCTGTAGATATGTGTACTGCAAAGATATTGGCTTGGGTGGACCATCACTTGCTTGTTTAGTGAGGAAGAGTCCGGTAGTGAATATTCCATAAGCCCTTTCAGCTGCAAATGCCCGGCCTCATTTTTCGGACCAGTTGGAGCAATTATACATTTGATATTTAGATTCCAATATTTCTACATTGTGTCTTATTTATTAATTATTTCTGAATTATATGATCAGAGAGAGGAGAAAAGAAACTAAAACATCATATAGATATGTGTGTAGAAATGTAGAATTTAATATATTGCACATATTCAATCAAGTATTGTCTACATTTCTACTCAGAATGTATATAAATGTATTAGTAGAATGATGAAAATCTAGACATCCAGACATCTTGAATGACTAAGATTGTTTTATCAAAATATGGAATATTTTCTATAATTATTATGCTGATGTCTTATAAAGATGCAATCCACTCTCAAATATAATAGAAGTGAGATTCCTTAGAGCGAATCTAGATGCGACCATAATTCATGTAACAAGCTTAAGAAAAGACATAAATGTTATGAGTAATGTATAGCCTTTCGAAAACAAAATCAGAAAAAGCAAAATCAACTTAGTTCTCTCCCAGAAGCCTTTGAGACTGGAGAAGATAAAACAGTAGTAATCATGACTTCACTCCGAGTTGTTTTCACTGCCTTGACTTTTATTTCTCAAGCACAGCTTCATCTCCTATTACACTATTTGAGGCATTTATGTGTCTGCATTCTTGATTGGTTGTGTCATGCCACAGTATTCAGGGGACATTTTTGTGTGGGACGCATCAATCTGGGTTCCAGTTCATCTTGCTGAGGGTGACCTTTCAGCAGGGAGCAGCCATACAGATTCCACCTCCGGGATTGCTCTGCTCTCAGAATCAGCCCTTGTGATTCTAGAATGGCATCATTTCTACCAGTTGTCCCCAGCGAAGTCAGTGTCAGCAAAGCTTTGGCTAGTTCAGGACCTCTCAGTGACTAACCACGTGCAAGTAAACTCAGACTCTTTGAAGTGGAGCCTGAGGCCCTCTACTATTTGAATGTCAGTGGTGCATTGTGTCAAAGACCATAGCACAAATACACAAACTCTTGGGTGCCCAAATTGCTAGTGTAATTGTATGCTATTGGCATATAGCCTCGGCATATCTATCTATCTATGGAAGTTAAATAGTCCCCAGATCAATTTTAGTACCCACTACAGTGTTATGCTATATTTTGTTCAGGGAATGCTGAGAAGGAAAATGCATATGCTTAGTAAAAATGCACAGTTGTACAAAAGGAGAGATTTCATTATGATATTTTCACACATACATTCAAAAAATATTTTGTTTTTATTCTTGAGTACAAAGCTGCAGATATGGAGAACCAACTGCAAATTTAAAACACTAGTCCTCAAAGTCCAGTAGCATCAAACTGTTCCTAATCTCCTAAATGCTCTCTGGATTTTATCTTCTCTAGTCCTTTGCTCACTCAGTTGCCTTTGGTTTGGGGTCATTTCCAACAGACTCATCTTGCAAGGCCAAATACCCTTCATTCCCAATCACAGAGGAAATATGTCAGGACAGCTCCTAAGCATCCATTTGGTTTTCTCTCATAAACTCTCCTTACATTTTCAATTTCTCCCACCTCTTTCATTTCTTTCAACTCTGTTAGTGGTTTGTATTTGCTATGACAATTACTACTCTACTTTCAGAAACTTACTGATATATTACTGTAGATCTATAGTGAATGGCCATAGCAGTAACTCAGTAAGTTTTATGAATGGCTAGATCAATAATGAATAAAAGATCAATATGGAAAGACAAGTACTATAAAAATGTAGGTAAAGCTTGCAAGCATGTGTTAATTCATATAATTATATATTAAATGTATATGTAATATATAATACATAAAGGGCACTATAAAAAGATGAAATCATAATTTGATATTTAAAATTATTTAAATTACCAAAAGAGCTCAACTAGAAGGAAGTATCTAAGTTCTAGTAGTTTATAACAGGAAAACTCATGACCTTAAAGAACAAATCTGCAAAAAGTTTTCTGCCATCATCAAGCACTTTTTCCACTGTTACAGCAAGCTGGACATAGAGAGGGAGTACATTACAGATGTCTCATTTCTGTTCCGTTCTTATAAGAGGTGAAAAGTATGTTTGTGGCTAATGTGAAACAAAGGAGTGAGGCAAAGTTTCATTTTCAAAGTGTTCAAAGTTTACTCCGCCACAGAATAATTGTGGAGAGGCTACCATCCATCATTCCTTCTACCAGCTCATCACAGAGATTTCTAGAACATCTGGGATAGCAATCACTGAAAACCAACTCTCTCTTGGTCTATACAATCTACTGGACTGAAAAAGGATCTCACAGCATAAACTACTTGGCACTGTTTCTAGCTGGTGGCTCCACTATCAAGTACTAGTCACCACAGTAACCCATCATGGCACAACAGAGAAGGGGCCAAGGAAAGGCTGTCTGGCCAAGGTTGGTTTTGCCATCTGTCCCTTTCTGAAATGAGACCCTATCTTAGAGAGCATGGTCAACGCTTGCAGAAAAAGATTCTTCCAGGCACAACTACACTGAGGCCTGTCAGTGCAAGACACACAACTCTCACCTCAAAGGGAATAAGAAACAGTTTACTCAGGAGCCAAACATGAGTCATCATGTTCCAGCACATAGAATCATATTACTTCCAATTGCAAGGTCCAATGTGGCAGCTGTTTCATGAAGTCTTTACAGTTACAGAAGAAGGGCAATCACAAATCAAGGCATTTCTCAAATACGTTGGTGGAGTCATTGGGTACATGGGTTACAGCAAAGTGGGTATATCTCTTAAAGGCCTTTAGATACTACTTGAATACTATTTTAGCTTTTTGGTTGGTTGACATTAACGAAAGAGTTCACTTGTTAGTCAGAAAGATGTTAGTCACACACAAAGATAAACATAAAGTGACTATTAAGAGGGCTAAAGGCAGTCCAAGACAAACTGTAACTAGACTCTGGGCCTGCAATATTGCAGTTCCCCATCACTGAAGTTCTGACAGTTGCTCAGCTTTGCAAAGGTCCAGTGGAAGCTGAGGTTCTTTCCAGCAGCTGTTGTCCCAGCCCAGCCCTTTGTGTCCCTTACTCAACTTGAATTCTTCATTGCCTTTCAGTAGGATAGAAATGAGAAGGTCATTCTAAATTCTAAATATTCTTATGATATGCTTTTCTTTTAGGAAACAATGTAGGATTTGATCTGAATTTCCCAAATATGCCTTTCTCAGAAGGCCATCTACTCAGCCATCTAATCAACAATGCTAATTGCAATTTACAATGTGCAATGTAGCATGTGCTAATTGTCTTATCATAGCCTTTCAATGCAGCAGATTAAGAATTATTTCTGTCTTGATGGCTATGTTTCATTTTCATAAATATTTTAAAACTGATTTCATGGCCAGTTTTCCTTAATTCCCCCTTCTGCGCTGTTGTCCTTCACATCACTGTTCTTGCGGGGAGTAAATGCGATAAAGAGTGGAGCAGAGCCCGTTGCGGCACAGGCACGTGGTGACAATTAAGGGAATCATAGCCAGAAGCAGCAACCAGAGGCACCAAAATGTATCAGCAGCATGTGTAGCCGCTTAAGCCTGGCTCCTCCTTTACAAGTTAGAATCTTCTTGAAATTCAAACCCTAAAACTCCAAAAATAAGGATTCACTAGTCTACAAAAATAGCACCCAGAGGACAGAAATATCGATACATCAGTGGTCCTTTAAAAGAAAACACTTATCTGGAACTCACAATGTTAGCACTTAGAATCTGGATCTCAGAACACAAGCAAACGGGCTTGCCTGGGGCAAGTTCTCCCATGAACACAACACAAGTGTTGTCACATCACTTGCTGGAAGACAGATAGCGTCTTCTTTGATAATGTTTGAGTGATTGCCACTTTATTTTCTGGTTTTGAATTTGCGTTTTGAAAGGCCTTGGTTTTGTTTGTGACTGTGGCTCCAGTTCCAGAATGGGCACATAACAACCTATCGTATATATTTGTTGAATGAGTTTTTGAGTGCTTATGAAAGTAAGCATATTGTTTTCCTTTGTTCGTATGTGATTACATAAGCATGTACACACATCTACATGCATTTCTCCATATATACACATACACACACATACATGCATATTTACTTTATATGTCACTCTGTGTGTGTGTGTATCTTACGAATCCAAAAGTTTATGTAAATAATTTTCCAGACTTTAGGTATAAAAGACAATATTAAACAGGAAGTAAAATCTGGTGAGTATATTTTGACATATGCACATGGGAAAAATATGTGGACATGTCAGTAATATGCTGACAAGTCCACAGCACTTTGCATATTATTCTATTAATACATATTATCATCTGATAATGTTTATGCTTGCATTGATTGGGCTTTCTCAACTGTAAGCTCCTTGAGGATTTTTATTTGTCTTTAATTGATCATACCCAAGCACTTGAATATAATATCCATTGAATAATGGATAGATGGTAAATTAATTAATAACTAGTACTACTGAACAAGTTGTCAGAGTAGAATTTGAAACCTGTCAAATGATCCAGGACCAGATACAGCCTTCCAAAGTTTAAAGGTAAATTTCAAATGAGCCACATTAATATCCACCTAAAATTCTTAATACCCATCCTGCAACCAATTATTATCAAGTACTCAAGGAAGCAGTCAATTCTACATAACCCCAATTGAGGGGCGATGAAATGAGTAGATGGAGATGTTTATACAGCATTTGTTCAGTTGCTTTCCATTGATTCCCAAAGTGGTAGACACAAAGAAGTGGGAAGCTTTAAAAACAGAAGGTGAAGTAACTGGGGGGAAAAGAGTACTGGGAGAGACTAGGAACAGATCCTAATGCTGAGGAAGTTAATGTACTCGATGAAATAGTAATAGAAATTACCAAAAAGGGAGAAAATGATTTTTTAAAAAAGCTTAGCGTAAGAGTGACGCCATCCAGTGGGATAGTGTGAACAATCTAAGCAATACAAATGACTAGAAGACCAAAAGGACAGAGGAGGAGGAGACACACAATTTTTCAGGGTTATAATTATGATTAGGGTTGTAAACTCATGTATCCTCTTTTTATGCATTATACTATCCCACAAAAGTTGCATTTTGGAACGATAAAACATCAGGGGCCAGCAAAATGGCTCAGCAGGTAAAAGCATCAACCGTCAGGCCTGGTGACCTGAGCTCCATCCCCAAGAGCCACAAGGTGCATGGAGAAAACTGATGCCTGCAAGCTGCCCTCCCAGCTCCTTCACAATGCCTGCTTGCTGCAATGTCCAACACACTAAACATATTTGCATAGCAAATAAAGAGAACTTTTGTTATCCATGTTTCACCATAAGGACACTTATTTCCACATACGTTGAGTGGTGCTGTGCTTAACTTCGCCAGAGTCCAATGAAGAACTAAAACTCAAATCCATATGGTCTGGCTTCAGCAGTCCCACTTGTAACAATTACGTCACATATTCTCTTTATCATCTACGCAATGGACAAAGTATCAGTGCTTGAAACACAGACAGAAGCCAGAAATACCCCTTTTACGCCAACTGTGATTTTAAATACAAAGAAATTTATTGTGGTGTTGTAAAGAATATCAATTGAAAGGTTTGTTGGAGCCCATCTAGGCTTCCTAGTGGCTTTACTGAGCAGGACTGCATAAGAGGATGATTTGATTATGGACGGGCCTGAGTACCAGGTGTTTGTAAGGGTTTACACTTGGCTGTACCTAGTAAGGGGGCAGTCCTTTGCCCCTCCCCTTAACATTGTTATAAATAACCCTTTGAAATAAAGTTGTGGGCCGGTGGATAAGAATCCAGGCCCACCCGAGGCTATCCTGCATTTCTCTCTGTTTCTCTCCCCCTCTTTATTTCTATCTAAATCTCCTATCCCTTATTCCTCAAGAGTCCCTGGGATAAATAAATGTGAGAGCTGGTCTCCCACAGAGGTTTTAGAGATAGCTGCCAGTACAGTGCTGGCCTCATAAGTTTAAAGATGTTACTTTGGTTCACAGTCTCTATATAAGAAGCCACTCATGTTAGCATGTAAGGGGAGAAGACAAGAATCCCTGGAGTTCACTGAGCAAGCAACCTAGCCTAATCAGCAAGCCCCAGGTCACAGTGAAAGTGAGAGACCCTATCTCTACAACCAAGGTGGACAGAATGACACGCAAGGTTGACCTGCAGCCTCTACATACATACCCATACACATACAGGTGGACATATGTGCACATACACACATAACAAATAATATCACCAACTTCTCATCATTCAGGATCCAGGATGATGTGGATAAATGTGAGAAAATGCATAACCCAACTGGCAAAAAGATGAAGAACATCCTGGCCTTCAAATCAGCATGGTCTGCCACTGAGCCATGGACTCAATCAATGGGAAGAGTGCATCTGTGGATGAACGTGCATGTGGGATTTCCTGAAGTTTTATTTCAAGTGAAAATCAAGTGCACCCACAAACCCAAATTGTCAGCAATCTGACTCCTACTTGGGACTGGAGGGTTCTTGCTGACAACATCAAACCCTGCTTGTCCTTTGTCACATATGTGCTTCCCCTGCAAACTGCCAGTGACTTGTCAGAATTGATCAGGAAGTCTTAGGTCATCCCTCAGTGACAGACTGGTCTGGACACAACAGTGTCCCATTTCTGGTTCTGTGTCACATACCGTATGAAACATGATGTCCCTATCACCCTGCTCTCACGATGGATGGCTGCACACAAAGATGATGTTAGTTTTTGAGTGTAAAAAAAATCAGTAGCATAAACTCAACACAACCATTTTAAACAATTATTTAGTCATAACGTTGCAGAGAGAATGGATGCTGTAAAATGATGTAGAATCCCTTCTCACTGTATTATGAATAAACTGTCAGACTCCTAGTTGAGAATTAACCCCCCCCCCAATCTAGGAATAGAGAAAGGGGGCATTTTTAGTGAATGACCTGAGGCTCTGATGCTCTGAAGGTTTCCAGTCAGTAACTTAAAGGCTGGAAATCTGGAAGCATCTTTGTTGGAATGTATTAGAAGTTAGGATTTGTGCTACACTTCAAAGATCTCTATTGTTGAACATACTGGGCATCTTACTACATTAGTCCCCTCTCCTCCAGCTTCATAATTTCCACAATCTTGGCTATCAGTGCTTAATTGTGGTCTCAAAATATTGAATGGAATGTTACAGGAATGATTCATGAATTTTAAAGTATATACTGTTCTAAAGAACTTGATGAAATCTCATACCATGGCATTCTGCATTCAGTTTTACCTGGCTCAGGAATCACCCCTGTGTCCTGTGTATTCACGCGGTATGTCCAACCCACCTGCCCATTTATCACCTCAGTTCTTAGATAAACTGTGGAACTACAACACTTGGGTTCAAAGAATCCTTCTTTCGTAACTTAACACTACTTCACAGTGTTTACATGAATCAGCTCACTCACCATCTCAGGGGCACGGTATAACCTCCAGAAGGGTGGGTGTTACAATCAGATGTTATGAAAGAGACAGACCACACTCACCTAACTTTCATTACAGTCTATTGTTATAGTAATTCTATTTTGCTACTGTTATTCTTAATTTTTCACTGTGCCCAATTCATGAATTAAACTTTATTGCAAATATGTATATATAAGATAAAACAATGTATGCAATGTTCAGTACTATTTATAGTTTCAGACATTTCATGGGTCTTGGAATGTATTCCTAACCAATAAAGAGGAACTATTGTGTTTGTTTATTTAAGTTCTTATTTTATTTATGGGTTGCATTTTTTTTCAGTGTTGTAGGTTGAACCCAGCACTTTGGACATGGCAGGTAAGCATTCTGTTCCTGAACTATATTGCTAGCATCTCGATTTTTTTAAAATTTCCTTTTAAAATTAGTAATACCTAGTACAACATAAATACTATGTAAACACCAACTTGATGAAACAGCAATGTGAAATGTGCACATTCAATACAGACACAATTCTACCACCCACTCCCCCTTTCCTCCCTGTCACTGTTGTATCCTTCCTTCCCAATGACTCCCCCTTCCTCTTGATCTCATGCATTCTCTTGCCCAGCCCTCTCCTTAAAGCCCCTTTCTTTCATCTCATGGGTCCCTTTCTAATTTCCTAGATTTACCCCACACTTGTTTCCACACCTTTAGAAGGGTTGGTATATGAGAAGAGAACAGGTATATTTGTCTTTCTGAGCCTGGGATACCTCCCTTAACACAATATTTTCCAGTTCCATCTATTTTCTTGCAAATCACTTCACTTTCCTTCATAACTAAATACAATTCCATTGTGTATCTGTACCCCACTCCTATTATCCACCCATCTGTTGATACACAGTTGGGCTGATTTCACTTCCTTGCTGTTGTGAATAGGACAGCAATGAACATGGACAAACAATGTGTAGTAGGATGCAGAATTCTTTGGGCATATGTCCAGGAGTAGTAACACTGGGTCCTTTTGGTAGATCGGTTTTAGTTGTTTGAGAAATCTCCACAGTGATTTCCACAGTGCCTCAATTGATTTATACTCCTACCCTCAGTGGCTAAAGGTCCCACCTTCCCCATATTTTTATCAGCATTAGCTGTCATTTCTTTTTGAGCCTACTGTGTTTAAATTTTTTAACATTCTAGGAGGTAGAGAGATGGCTTAGCTGTTAAGTGTGTTTGCAACTTTTCCAGGGGATCCTAGGTATGTTCTCTGCCCCCAAATACAATAACTCACTCCTACCTATAACACTAACTTCATGGGATTTGTGCCTTTTTCCTGACTCTGGTGGTACCCCTATACATATGGCAGACACACATAATTAATTTAATTATTCTCAAATTATATATTTTTATTTATGTTGTTTAAGTGGTGTGTGTGTGTGTGTGTGTGTGTGTGTGTGTGTGTGTGTGTGTGTTTAGAGATAAGTGAATACAGGTGCTCTAGAAGGCCTAAGGCATTGCATTACCTTGGAGCTGGAGTTACAGGTGATGGTGGGCAGCTGGATATGAGTTCTGGGAACTGAATGTGGATCCACTGCAAGAGCCGTACAAGCTCTGAACCACTGAGTCATCTCTCCAGCTTCAGTTTTTGGAAATTTTAAAAGCTGACTCTAATATATATGTCAGACAACTTTTAAAATAACAGCAATCTTTCTGAGGAAAAGATGAAATATCACTAACTGGAAACAGGGGTTTAAACTATTCTACATTGTTCAAAGGGGATTGAGAATGCCATGTTGTTACCATTGATCAGGGTATATAATTCTGCAGCCATATTAACTGAATATCTTAGGATGTTGTACAAACTGCTCAGCTTGCTGCCTCTGCATTTGTGAAAGACACTAAGATGTTCTTATATAATGAATCAAAATTGAATAGCCCTTCAAGTCATATTTATTTCTTCTACCTTTAGGAAGAAGTAATGAAGTATGAAATAACATATTGACACCTTACCAGTCTATCATGTCCATCTTGACTAACATCTCGAAGAATCTCATTATTTAGAATAAAGAACTTAGAATGTTCTAGCAAATCACTGTAATGTTGCACATGATGCCATGATAGCAACCAAATCATTGTAATAGTACTATAGAATTAGGAAACAACTAACCTTAATATATATTAGTGTAAATTACTATACAGACAAAATGTTCACATACTTTCTGCCATGGCCATGTAAGAGCATTAAAGATAGAACTCAGGAAATTTATATATGAAAATGTCAGCATTTTAGATTATAGAATTTCAAAGGCTTAGATAAAGTTTAAGTCACTGACTTAAGTTTTTATGTTGCTTTATACATAGGTATACATGGCTTTATATATGTAAAAACAGACCTCTTACACCACAGCAGAATGAGGAGTGCTTATTTCTTTTCACTGCTATAAATTGAAAGTGAGACTTATTAACTGCCTGTTTATTCATCATGGGTCTGAGTGTAAAGTATATTAATGATGTTTCAGGGTCCTTCAAGAGTGCTCTTTAGGGCCAAATGCTTAGGTGCTCATATATCAGTATTGGTTGCCTCGACAATAGAAAACCCACTTCTGGGACAAATGTGTGTCTCCTATATCCATCTTCTCATGTTCAGTCATGAAATCAATCATGATCCCCTGCACCCTTGAGTCTATGCAGTAGTCATTATTGGGATGAAAGTCTGCTAAACCTTCATGGAGGTAGAAAGGCTCCTTTTAGGCATGCAAGAGAAAACGGTGTTGTAGGATGGCTGCAACAGTAAGTTGGCTGAGGCCTGTATTTGTATCTATGTCAGCAGTGATCAAAGTAGATTTTCATCAGGGTAGCAGGAAAAGGGAATATAAGGTGGAGGGACTGTGTCACTGGTAATGTGATCACGGAGTAATGTTACCTCTTCAGGATCATTTATCAAAGTTGGACATTCTTCTGCGACAACCATGATTTAAACTGACATGGGGTACAGCAGCTTCTAAACTCTTACAGTATAATTAAGAGGTCACTGGAATTCATTTTTGAGAAACCTCAGCTCGTGACAAGAAGTTCTGACATATTTTAGGATAACTATCGATATACACTGATAGTATTTATTGCCCCCAAATTAAATTAGATGGAATTTTAAAGAATAAAAACCCATTAGAGAGTATGCAAATATCATTTGAGTAAAGAAACTTCTCTTATAAAACCAGAGGTGGTTTTGTGGCCAAAACTGTTCATAAAATCTGTTCCTCTTTTTTACACACTCAGGTATTGACTACTTAAAACACATCAAATCGTTAATTCTCAAAGAACCCCAGAATGTACAGCACAAATCCCTTCCTCCTGGAGCCACCTTTTGTGTTCAATCAGTAAAGAGTATTGCAGATTCACATGGCACTAATTGCCTGTCAAGATGTTTACAGTGCTGATTTCCAAATTAAAAACAAAAAAATTCAGAATTATATAAACCACACTGAGCTTATCCAGAGAGACAGATTGTTACGTGTCCGAGTGACTTAGTTTATGTGACAGAGCTACATGCTGCCTTTGGGTTCACAAGTCCTTCAAAACCAAAGATCCATGCTAATGGGAACCTTTCAGAATAGAGCACCCAACAATCAGAGTTAACGTTTTATTTATTGGCTTTGACCATCTACTTCTGTTATCAACCATAAGGGCCCACACACTTCATCAACCCCTGACAATAGCCGCAAGCTTGGACAATCTGTCTTGCGTCTTCATTGGGTACGACTTCAATGGAACAGCCTCGATTAAAGAGCAACCCACGCATAAAATGGAAACTCATTAAAATAAACTTTCTGAAAGGGGAAACTTCGGTTCCAATTGAACCACACTGTTTTTATTTCGAAGATGAAAGGCCCATTACCCAGCCATACATTCATGTGTTCTTGGCCTCACTGCTTTCTCTTTGAGGACTTTAGCTCTGGTGCCTTCCCATGTCTTTTTGGTGGCTTTAGAAACATAATAGAAATTCAGCCCTTATTGAGCCTGATTGGAACATAGTATCTGTGAACCACTTAATAATACTTGAGACTCTTATGGTTTCATTTGCAATGGTGTCCCTTTTGTCTGCCTCACTGGCCTTTAATCTAAGGCACAAAGCACCCACTTTACATTTATTTGAAGAAAAGCACTGAATAGCTAAGGATTTTTTAATGTGACCATCAGAAATAGTGATTTTTAAAAATACACAGGTATCATCGTTTCCATAAGAGAACACAAGGCTGGCTAAGGAAAAGATGA
The DNA here is from genome assembly GCA_902168325.1 of Peromyscus nudipes. Taxonomy (NCBI): domain Eukaryota; kingdom Metazoa; phylum Chordata; class Mammalia; order Rodentia; family Cricetidae; genus Peromyscus; species Peromyscus nudipes. The sequence continues at coordinate 25,690 of CABHPH010125309.1, forward strand.
GGTCAAAGATGCTTAGTGCCAGTTGTTTACGTGAAAATTGACTTACAGCTTTGAGCCCCAAAACTTCACCTTGAACTTATTGGGAGGGCAATATGAGTGAAAGGAAAAACTCATTAAAATGAAAAAGTCAGGAGACTGGGAAAAATCTGTGCTCTGTGAAAATATCAGCCAACCTATAAAAAAGTAATATAAATAGCATTAGCTGAAGCAAATAATAATATTTTAGGCTTTAATTTTATATGAATGACCATTAAGTGAAATGAACCACAATAATGGCTACTTAGACCATAGACTATTCAGAGAAAATCTTAATATTCAAAGCAAGACAAAAGCATCGCTGTAATGCCTGTGTACACACGTCATCAAAATGAAATTAAACTCTTTAAGATGGGATATGTCATTGTGTAACTTTAAGACATATATCTTTGTCTACGACCTACATGTCTGTCATGTGCAGATTTTAAAAAACATTAAACAAATATAAATATCTTATGTTAAAACTTTTCTTTAAAATATATAATTGTAAAAGTATATGTGAATGCATTTTAAGTTTTATCATAATTAATAGCTAGCATAACGATCTCTGTGTAATGAAAACACTTCATAAATTTTCAGAAGTTTAGTAAAAGCTTCTCAATTATCTTTTGAATTGAATCTATTTGTAAATTACTTCCAAGGGTTATTTTTCTTCATGCAAAATCCTATCAAAAACTGAATACATAAATAAAATATTCTTGCAGTAAACAAAAATCTATTATTTAAAAACAAAACTGAAGGACAAAATCTAAAATTATTACAAAATCAAACGTAATTATAAATGACAAGCAATAGGAACTCTTGATCCTTACCTAATTGCTATCAATAAAATCAAAATCATCTTTCTTCCTTATTTTTGTCTCCTTCTTTGAGGATTTTGTCAATTTTTTTAAATATGGGATACATTTGAAGGTTGACATTAATCTAAACCAAAGAACAACTAAAGAATCAAAACCCCCTATCACTTCCAATGATAATCTTGTCACTCATCAAGTCACACAGCAGCTCAAGCACATCCAAGATCAGTTCTCACTGGCAGAAAGTACTCACTGGGTTCTTGGCTTTGTTCACATATATAGAATTTTTCCCATTTCTTTCTCCTAACTCCTTAACTTCTACATCTTATTTGATATTGCTTTGGTCTTCACGCACCTATTACTTAAGAGATCCAAATACATCAATATGAAAAATAAAATAAGAAACAGAAAAATTAAAATAGGTCTATCACATTTTAAGCAAAGTCAACATACAAAGTAGGCAGAGAACAATGTAAAGGTTAAAATGCAGGATACGGTCCCCAGCTTGTTCTCACACTGGGAATCCCAGCACTCACAAGGCAGAGCCAAAAGATGGTCCTGAGTTCAAGGCCAGCCTCAACCATGCAGGAATTCCAGGTCCACCTGCATGTACGAGCCTGACTCAAAGAAACAAATACACACCAGCAAAACATCCTAACCCATAACACCAGATAATGACTTCTGCAGTAATGACTTGCTCTCCTATGGAAATGTACAGTTTTTAAAAGGTTTACTGTTTATAACAGTCCCAGATAAAATCTAACATACAAAGTAATATTCCATACAAATGAAAACACTTTCAGATGCAGATTTAACATGTATGAAAGTAACTGAAATAATGTTATAATCATATCATAATTCAAAATGACATGTATAATTATTGTATGTATATATAGCATTATCAACTGCAAATACTTTCATTGATGGTTCATTCAAACAAATCCACAGAACCTATTCCACCAGGAACTGATTCATAAAAATATGATTACTGCTCATAGGAGGCTGTATATTTTTAAATGTTAACTGAGGAACTTCACATTAATTGCAAACCATTATGTTTGGAAAATAACATAGTGGTGGCGTAAGTGTCTTGTTATCAGAAGTTTGAACCATGGACATTCAGAAACCATAATGAATTTATCACTTAATAAGGTTAGCCAGTTGCTGTATAGAATCCATTGGTTTAAGATGACCCGTGTTGGTTTTGTTCCTGCAACTGAAGGCCCTTCTTCCTGGTAAGCATTTTGACTAGTGTATAATTACAGAGGAAAATAGCATGCTAGAAGTCATGGACTTTCTAAGCCGCATTTTCAAGATGGGAACAAAAGTAGCCAAAACCTGTCTAGCCTCTGTTTCCCACTAGAGAACTTTCCCTAGTCACCAGTGCAGTTATGAATATTAACCACAGAAACCATTCAAATAAGCTTTAATATAAATCACACCCATGTAGAATAATTTTTAGGAAAGCATCAGATGCCAAAAATTTTTCTGCATTCATATATAAAACATGATTTTCTAAAATAATACCTAACTTAATTATACTATTATTACTTTGGCTTTGAAATTATTAGAGCTGCAAAATGTGATAAAACAGTCTTTTCCTGTCCTTGACACGTACAGGGTTGTGAGGGACATGTGCGATTTTCACTTGCATGACTTTTTCCCGTGTGGCTCGCCCAGGAAAACTAGGATTCTATAATAGTGAATTCTGCATCAGCACACAGATTTAAATAACTTGTAGTGTAGAATAGTAGGTTTTCTTGAGGGGGGGTTCTTTTTTGGCCTTTTTTCCCCTTAATCCTCTCATTTGGTTTAGAGACATACGGCCCCGTTCACTTCATTTAAGCCTCACAATGACTAGAAGCCTGATCAATCTCTCTAGTGTCTTCTTGGGGTGAAACCGCAATTGAGCGGAAGCAACAGATGAACAAAGCCCACATTCAAATCTGTAGCTCATTAAAATAACGTTAAAATGGAGTAAAATCTCAATTGTGAGTGAATTGTAGCTGGCTTTTTTCTCCCCCTGCTAAACACACTTGATTAATAAACTATACAATCATTAAACCTGAGTCAGTGTCTTTAAACTTAAATAATTCTCTTCTTTTTAAAAATATGAATGTCGTGAAAACCATTTGAAAACAGATTTGACCATAGCACCACATGGAACACCTCTGCAGCATGCTTCATGAACACAGCCCATCAAGACAATGATGCATAGAGATTCTGGAGACTTCATGGTTCTTCTTACAGTGCAAGGAGGGACCTGGTTCTGGGTAAAATCAGGATCAGCCAGTAGAAATCAAATTGAATTTGAACAATGACCCATGTCAGAGTTTCTATAAAGAAAGGCCCAGGATAGGAAAAGTATGTAGCCAGTTCACAAATGTCTAATGATCAAATGTTTTTAAGTTTTGGTGAATTCTAAACAACACAGAATTTTAGTGGGCACATACCCAAATAAACCTACTAATACTATCTCTTGTAATTTGTTTTCTACCCAGTTCTGTAAATTCTAGTTTGTACCTAATCCAGATTTGAAATTCTATCAAAACGTTTGACCAAACATAAGAATTTGTAAAGCTTAGACTTTAACTGGGACTCTTTTTCCGTGTTTGTTTTTTTCATGCTTACAGTTTGGGATTGTTTGGTGATTGGTTCGCTGGTTGGTTGAGTTTCCTTTTTGTCTGTTCGTTTCAATTCAGAACTCATTCTGGTCTTGAAGTCAGGACACTTGTGCCTCAGCATCATTTCTGGATACTAGGATTTGAAAAGCACCAGCAAAACACTTTAGTCCCAGCATTCGGGAGGCAGAGGCAGGCGGATCTCTGTGAGTTCGAGGCCAGTCTGATCTACAGAGTGAGTTACAGGACAGTCAGGGCTACAAAGAGAAACCTTGTCTCAAAAAACAATAACAAAAAGAGCACCGCCAAACCTGGCTGGTTTGGATTTTTAATGTTCTCCAAAGGTTGGGACTTGCTAAGACTTGGTCCCCAGCATGTGAGGCTTTTGGAAGGTGGTGGAACTTTTGGAGGTGAGACCTCCTGGATGGATTTTAGGTAACTAGGAATGTGCCTGGAAAGATGTTAGGATCCCCCGCTCCTTGTGTGTGTATGTGTTTAGGATACACCCCTCTCTCTATTCCTTCTTCCTCCTTCTCTCCCTCTCTCCTCCTTTCCTGGCTGCTATAACATAATCTGCTTTTTTCTACCATATGCTCCCATCTTTTCAGCACAGGCGACTCTAGCCAAGTGGTCATGAACTCTCTCAGAAACCATGAGCCTAAACAAATATTTCCCAGGCATTTTGTCATAGCTTTGGAAATAAATTAGCTAAGAGCAGCTTTTGATAAAGGTGCAATTACAAATTCCTTAGGCAATCTAGAGATATTTATTAAAACAAAGTACACTTACTCTTCCATTTCTCCCCAAACTTCACAAATCTCACATACATAAAACAACAATATGGAATCATATGGAACCAAAACAGATAGACTAGAATTGTTTCATGGAGCTGTGAAAGAAAAGGCCGTAACAGTGAAACAAAGGAAATAAAATCTGGAAAACAAACTAGAAAAAAAGGTGGGTCATTAAATTTGTGGAAGCTTACATACTACCAGTTGGCTGGGAAAATTTTCCCTGCAAGTTTTTAATGGAAAGATGCTAGGAAAGACAGATTTCAAAAATGAAAAAATAGTAAAACACCTATGCATTTATGTGTGCAGACAGGCTTACTGTCATCGTGTACTCGAGGAGAAAGAGCCAAAGGCCACACAACAAGGTGTTAATAGTGAGCATGGAAGAGAGAATGGCAGGGAGGTGGGGTTAGAGGAGGAACATGGGCTGGTAATCTAAAAAAGACCTACTCCCACCCAAAGGTCTTTAATTAAAGCATCATATTATTGTGTCATCTTTGAATTTTTCAACAAATATTTCATATTTACATAGAGATACTAACACCATAAAGCTAGTTTCATAAATAAAAAAGACAAGATGGTGGAGAAGCGACTTAGAGGCTTCCCTGGCCACACGCAGCCCTGTAGATCAACTCTCAGCTTCTCTTTTTGTGTCCTTTATAATTTCCAAGATCTATCTGGATTTCTCTTAGCATCTGGGCATCAAATAACATCATGTATTTAGAGAGCTAAAGGACTGAGTAGTGATGATGAACCCTCAGAACATCAGGATTCCGAACTGTTTCCCCAATCTCTCCCGTCGTTCCTTGCAACCTGCAGGAAGCAGCTACAGAGGTTTTCAGATATACACAAAACTTCAGATAAGACAGAGGAAGAGAGACATGGAGAGAGAAAAATAGATGAAAGGGAGAAGGCATGAAATACTTCTCCAGTGTCTTCTTGATTATGAGATTAACAGAAATGACAAGGATCCCTCAGTGAATGCAGTGTTAGAAAAGAAAGTTTGTGCTGATTCAAAATCTGGGTTCTAATGGTCTGCTTGGTATCCCAGCTCCCCTGTTAGCCCATGGAAGGCCTATGCTTCCTTCAGCAGGCACAGTGCATATGTGTAGCCTGTAGCCAACACACCCAGCCCTAGTATGAGCAGGGTTTGAGATACCTAAACAATCACAGAAGAAGCAGACGGCTCGCTTCATGGGTATCGGGTCCCCCTGTGAGAATCTGAGTGACACATTTTAATTAAATTGGCCCACTGGAGTTTAATTAAAGTGTAGTCTTCTTGAGGTGAAACTAACAGAAAATAGGCCCCTTTTATGGAACAAGCACAAATGCTTAGGCTAAGAATCCTTTGCTCTCAACTCCCTGACAGTTAGGAGAACTTGAGAATCCTTTCCTCCAAATGTTTTCATCTTTGTACTCAGAAAGTTGCTTCATGGGTAATTTTACATGACTACAGGTTAGCCGCATAAAGTTACATGCTTCTGAGTAACTCGACTCTGAATGTGAACCTTGCAGTGGAATCAGAAAGTCCTTTATTTTAGTTCAGTGTGCTAGAAGGTGGCAACTATGAGTTCAGTCCCCTACATCTGATCGTCAGTGGACATCCAGGACTTCAGAGAACACCAAACACACAAACATGTCAAACAGGATGATTCTTCCTATGAATACATCCCAAGGATGAACAATTGCTAATAATAAAGTAGCACAATTCTAACACTACACTGTGATGATAGAGGACCCAGAACAGCACTACCAGGAGTAGTGTAATCTAAACCTTTAAAATTATTTCTGGAATTTTCCACTTAATGTTTTTAGACCAGACTTGATTACAGGTAACCCAAATAGAAAACAAAACCTACTGTGTGAGCAGCTGGTACTGATACAAGTTCTAAAATATATTGTGAATATCATTTTTTTAAGACAAAGTTTTGTGTGCCCCAGTTTCATGTGGCATTGAATTCATATATATTCCAGGATGACCTTAAACTTCTGACCCCCCTTCCTCTACCTCACAAGTGCTAGGAATACAGGCATGTGGCATCACCCTCAAATCATATGCTGCTGGGAAATCAAACCCAGGACCTCGGGTATGCTAGGCAAGAATTCTTCCAACTGAGCCACACTCCTAGTCTAGGACTTCTATATTTGGGGCTTTACATCTTTGAGCAAGTCATATTCTTAACATTATCCCCCTGATCTATAAGGATGATTATACATGTCATTAGATTATGATAGAGTCTGCATGGAAGAATGACTGTGAGAACCCAGTGTGAACTGTGGGTGCCCACAGGGAATTTTCACTACTACTCGGGTCACAATGACAAACATTTAAAGCAGTTTTCTTTTGGAAAGGAATTGTACAGAAATCAGGAAAGCACCTGGGGCTCTAGAGTCATATAGACATGACCCTGTCTACTGATCCTATCACTTACGAACAGCACCAAATACTTCTTGTTTCATTATTTGCATAATACAATAATTCACTGTTTGTTTTTGCTATGTTTCCAAACAATATAATTCTGAGCATCCATTGCTTTCATTGATATTTCTTTGAAACTAATTATTTGTTACTCACTTAAGAGTCTTTAAATCTATATGTAGCCAAAGAACAAATTTTCCTGATAATTCTCACAAGTTAGATATTCACAAAATATATACATTATTCAAAACAGGAAATAACACAGAGAACCTAAGTTCCTGTAAAGAATAGTCATACGAGGATTTCAGCACCACGTGATGACATCTGCCTCACCACTTCACTCTTCTGCTGAAAAGGAGGACAGATGGCAAGGGGGAAATCTTTAAGCAAAGGTTATGCTCATATGGGAAGTCAAACTAGAAAAACCAATAAGAGTAATCGAGTTAGATCCAAATATTGAAAACCAGTACTCAAGGTTTGTGGTGACGGTAATGTGCTTTGCCAGTTCTGACAGATTCCCAAAGGTATTTCAGATTACAAAGTAGAGAACTGAGCTAAGAAGATAACGCTTCAGCCACACTCTGGTTCCATCTATGAAGAAGTTTGGTTCATTTGAAAACAATATGAACGTTTACCCACACGCTGGAGCAGGAACATTTAAATCCCCCATTTCGTCCTTCTCGTTAGTTCCTCATGCTCTTCTTCACCACAAAGCAGAAGCGGTACTCCGCCACTCCTCTAGGGTGCTAGGTCTTGGGTTAGCATTCGGCACCTGCTCTGCACACATTCTTCTGTTAATGACCATGCATAAGTATTCATCCCCCACAAAACTCACTCTGCATATAAAAGGATATATAATTTTTATAATGCCATGAAGAAGTAAATACAGCCCATTGAGTTTTCTATGGGAATATTAGAAGAGTTTAATTATCAGCCACTGTCTGCATCTCCAGGCACTAGGTTGGTTCATTTGCATGCTTAAGTTCTTTATATCACACAACCAAATGCCCAGGTACATCGTTAGTAATTCTAAGATGAATGTGCCTGTCTGTTCCCCTCAGTGATATCAGTGCTCAGCTTGCCGATCTTCTCAGGAGAACATCTCAGGACGCCTGAGCCACTTGGTTTCAGGCTGTGAACAATTATTTCCTGATCCTTCCCTGTGCTCTGTCTAAGCTTTGCCTCAGTTGGCATAATCTCTAAGGTATATACTATATTTACACTAATCAATATGAAAATTTTTTCCTGGATATACTCAGACTTTAAGTTATTACTCTTGTTGAGTAGAAGAAAAGTACAAATCGACTCTCCCATGAAGGAGTCAGCATGGACCAATTGTGCGGTGTTAGCTGCTTTGAGCGCCGTAATTAGCATTATCTTGATGAAAAGCGCCAAAAAATCATCACACCTTTCTCTGAAATGCTCGGGAAGATAACTGAAACTGAATTTGAAAATGTTATGGGAATTCCCTGCTTCCTACATGTCTCATGATGTAATTATGTTGTTAAGGACTTTTCACAAAATGGAATGCTGCTCAATAATAGTCAGAGGCCGAGGAAACAAAAGCTTGCCGCAAAATAAAGAAAGGCTGAAAAACAACTGCAGATGTGAAGATGTATGTTCAGCTGGCCCTATTATTTGCTACATCAAAGCATTAATCCAGGACTTGCTGCCAATGCTGCTTGACTTCAGGACGCATAGAAACAGTCACATGGACACACACACCATATGCACACACACAGACACACACATGCACTACATGCATGCACACACACAGACACACACACCACATACATATTCACACAAAAACTGTCTTTCAAACAGACATTGCAAACCCAACGAATGTACTTAAGCTGAAATTGTTCAAATAATGGGAACCATTATGATGGATTTATGACCTGTGTATGTGTTTCTTGTGTTCATTTTTCTTCTTTTCTTAATTCTGTTGTTTGTCTCTTTGTTTTCTAGAGAGAGAAAGAAAGAACATGGAGTTTGGGTGGGTGAGGAAGCAGAAAGGCTCTGGGAAACTTTCAGGGAGGGAAAACCGATCAGAATGTATTGTATGAAGATTTCTTTCAATAAAATGTCATAAAAATGATATTGAAACTCTCTTGGTTCTATCAATGTAAGGGAAATTAAAAGTGAATTAAAGCTAATATTTACTTAGAACACAGTACATTTTTTAAAAGTTTTCCCATCTTAAAATATTTAACCAAAGATAACTTGAATTAGTTTCTCCTTTGAAAACATACAAGGATGTGGCGACTAGAAGGTTTCTTGTGCTCCAGCGGATGACCCCACAACCAGCACTAATTGGACTTAATAGGTTAATGGAACAAGAAAAGAAGATGTGAAGTTGGGAGGGAAATGTGTTAGTGGATATAGAGGGAATTCGGGGAAATGAGAGCTAAATATGCTCATATTTCATTGTCTACAGGTATGAAATTTTCAAAGAAGAAGAATCACACAGTTTTTTTTTTAAAGACTTTCAGTGTGGGGCACTCATCATTTCTATGCTTCAATGAATCACACTATCTTCCACTTTTTAATCAGATTCTAACATTTTTTCTCTGGGCTTTCAGTGCTGTCCAATAGTTCTCAGTTTCTTTCATCCAGGATTTGTTGGTGTCCTCACTGTCCTTACCAACTTACTTGTTGGTCCCTGTTTATGAATATTTTCTCACTTATGTTGGCAAAATGTTCACCTTCATAGGATTTCTCTCACTGGAAAATCTCGAGTCTTGTGAATGTGGCAGTGACCACCGGTTATGTCATCTAAAGATTTTCAATATGCATCTCTTCCTCCTTCTCCTCCCCCTTTCTTCTCTCCCTCCTCTCCCTCCTTTTTCCATCTTCCTCACATCACTCCCTTCCTCTCCCCTTCTTCCTCCTTCTTGTGGTGCTGGTGATCAAACGTAGAGCAATTCACACCACTGAGCCTCAGCCCCAGGCCCCTGGGCCTTAATTCCTGTGGGTCAACTCCTCTTTTGAACTCCCATTTCCATAAAATTATCACTTGTCTTTCTCCGGAATACAAGGAAGAAGCACAAGTACACATTTTGCTATCTATACAAGGACAACAAACACACATTTTGTTATCTACACAGAAACTGAAAAACCCCTCACAACAACTTTATAAACATGACTAGCCACAGATGAAGATGAGCACCTGTTACTTACCTAATGTTTGGGCTGAGACTTAACACCAACTTTACATAATCACCTAGTTAACATACTGTGGGAAGTACAATTTGAACTGTACTATACTGGAGTTATTTAACTAAACTATGGTTGTTGAAGTTAATATACTTTGTAACTATGTAAAGCAAGAACCACCTACATATCCACACACACATATACACAATTATTGTACATGATACATGCAGAGTCATCTCTGATGAGTTTCTTCTTTCAAGCACACAGTATGCCTGTAAAGAAGAGGTTTTAAATGAAACGCATCAATTTTAATGGGCATATTTTACTACCATTGTAAAGGTAAAATGAACAACAGCCAGATGTGCTGGAGATTGCTCACTGCCAGATTCCAGTCCTACTTTTCTCAACTGATTCAGAGCGGCTTTAATAAGAGATTTATTTTTACTTGTGTTGTTAATCCTGAAATTTGTAGAAAAATTAGCTCTACCATGTTGCTGAACTTCAGCAAGCTTTTATTAAAATGTTAAATACTGACCAAGATGGAATTTGGTCAGGACCGTCACTTGGAAACTTCAGCTGAATGACCTGAGACATGTGTTGGTGGGTCATATATGGGCAAAACCCATAGTTCACCATACTTTCCCATGAAGCTTTGTTGTTATTTTTCCAAGAACTACAACTCTTGGAATCCCAGGATGTTACATAGTCCTTGGGCATGGAGCTTACAGGTTAACTTAGGGGTTAATATTGGGTAGGTGTGTGGGTTTATATATGAGTATTGTACATGTGTGTGATTCCCTACAGGGGTCAGAAGATGGTGTTGGATCCCCTGCAGCTGGATTTACAAGTAGTTATGAGCACTGGACATGAGTGCTGGGAACTGAACTCTTAACTGCTGAGTTGTCTCTCCAGCTGCCATAAGGGCTTTTGATACCTGCATAAGAATAAATAGGAATAGATGACCCTGTGACCCATTATTTGACTTTAAGGACATTCTTATAACAACTCCCACAGAAACAAGCTAGATTTGCAAAGAAGAGTTTGATTTCCAGCAGTCCTACATGTATGTATATCTAGTTCACTACTATCCATTTGACTATCTCCCAATTCACACCTAAGAAGCCAGCCTGTGTGCAAACGCCTTAACACTTGGCAGTTACAGAGGTACCTGCAAGTTCCTGCTAAGCTTGAGGTCAAGAGTTAAAAGTCACTCCCTCAGCAAAGCTTAAGCTGATGGAACTTCACTCTACTCTAAAGGATTAGAGCTAAAAGGATTATAGCAAGTGTTTTTGTCTCATAGTGCATACCTATTTATTTACTACATAAATAAGTGCATTTACCATGTGGTCAGGAAGTGCAGCAAATAAAAGAGGTTTAATTCTGTTAGTGATCACAAATGTATTCGTGCAAGAACGAGACACTGTGCTTCATCATCAGATCTTGCTTTGGCCTGTGAGTGTGGCTATACAGAGAAGCAGACTGAGATGAGCAACTTGTAAAGAACAGAAATCTACTTCCCCATGGCTCAGAGGAGTGGGAAATCTGAAACCAAGGCTTTAGAAAGTCTAGTGTCTGATGAAGGCTCAGGATCTGCTTCCTGGGTGGGACTTTGAATGTTCCATGCTCATGGTTGGAAGGGACAGATAAGGAAAAAGGGCAAGAAAGGTCTAGTTAGTTCCCCTTGACCTTTCAATAAGGCATTAACCCATTCTTAGAGGCAAAGAGAGCTCTGTGACAATCACCCTTCAATGGACACTTATCTTAATAATTTTCCAAGGATTAAGTTACAACATGATTTCTAGAAGAGACATAGGCATTTGTGTCTTTGCAGAGCCCAGTGCCTATACTCAATATTCAATACAAATTCATCCAATTAAAACGTGTATTTTATATATAACTTTATATTATATCATGACAGGGCTGTTCAGAGTATTCCTACAACATACTACTGAATTATTATATATATATATATATCCTTTTATTTTTCAACAAATTTTTGTTTTGTGAGAGTACGATTACATTATTTCCCCTCTTCCCTTTCCTTCCTCCTAACTCTCCCTTACACACCCTCACCTTGCTCTCTTTCAAATCCATGACATCTTTTTCTTTAATTGTTGTCACTTGTGTGTGTATTCCTAAACATATAAATACAACCTGCTCAGTCTGTATAATATGACACATATATGTTTTCAAGGATGACCATTTGGTATTGAATAACCAGTGGGTAGGCTCTTCCCTGGGAAGACTTCCTCCCACTCTTAGCATTCCTTAGTTGCCTGTGGTTGTTGTCCATGGTTGAGCTCTTTTGAACCTTCCTCTACCCACAGGGGCCTGTCTATTGGTGTCATCCTAGTTCAGCTCATGATTAGGCAACCATGGCTGGGAGACTTCACGGGTATAGTTTCTCTTACACTGACAGGGAACATACTCTCACAGAAAACTCCCTGTTCCCCTGGTTCTTGGACTCTTTCCACTCCCTCTTCACTACAGAAAAGCATGAGTTGTTGTCATGGCAAGTTTTATCTTATATAATCTTAGGTTGTCTAGTCATTAAGTTGATCAGTATCACAACTTAAACCTGTTTTCTAGCAAGAAAAAGAAAGAGAAACATTTTAGGACAATAGATTCTCTAAACCAGTCTCTCTAAACAGATCAGTAAGTTGCTGGTTTATAAAGCTTACATGTTTTCTCAATATTTGCGTATTTATTTCTTTTTAAGGCAGGGTCTATGGATTCCCTTAGCCTGATGTTCATTAGGTACACCAGACTGACTTTGAACTCACAGAGATCTGCTTGCTTCTCCCTCTTGAGTGCCTGATTAAAGTCTTGTGCCACCATGCCCTATTTGTATATTTATTTTAAAATTAATAAAATGTACTATAGGGGATCAGAACATTCTATTCCTAAATATTCATATTTGGCAAAAGTTTTATTTTACATTGATTACTTTGGAAGTCTAAAGAAATAAGTGAAGCTCAAAAAAATCTAGAAACTACTTTTTTGATCTACAAAGAAATTCTCCATTTCAAAGAGTCTCCCCTCCACCCATAAAAATAACTGACTTATCAATGGGGAAAAATTGGTGTGAATCTGTACAGTAAACACTATTACTGTGCTTTTCTCATTATTTTATGTGAATTACATACGGTAATAAACAAAAACTAAACCCTGAAGAACTCTGTAATAAAAGAAAAGTGCTAAGGAAGAAACAGGAAAACACTCTTCTCTAGGTCACAAGGTAAACAAACCAAGATGGATCCACAGTGAGCCATAAAACATGCCCTAACAAATTTTTAAAAATTCATGTATTGCCAAGCTACAATTCAATGAACAAAAAGAATATCAGAAAGGAAACCAGAAAATCCCCTGCTTATTTGACAATTAAATAGACTTAAATAGTACAGTGAACAAGGAGGAAGTCCTTAAACATCATAAACATCATAGCCAGGCGTGGTGGCTCATGCCTTTAATCCCAGCTCTCCGGAGGCAGAGGTGGGTGTATCTCTGTGAGTTTGAGGCCAGCTTGGTCTACAAAGCAAATTCCAGGCAAAACTGTTACACAGAGAAAACCTGTCTCAAAAAAACAAACCAAGCCAAACCAAACAAACAAACAAACAAAAAATCATAAACATACTGAACTCAAAGAAAATAAAAATACAACACATCAGAATTTGGGGAAATACAGTACTTAATAGGAAAAAATAGCAATAGGAGCATATATTCCAAGCCACATGTTATGGTGCGTGCCTTAAATCCTAGCACTTGGGAGACAAGGACAGCTAGATCTCTGTAAGTTCAAAGCTACCTAGTCTACATAGTGAGTAAAGACAGCCTGAGCTATATAGAAAGACTTTTGTCTCAAAAAAAAAAAAAAAACCAAACAAGGAAACAAAAGCATATATCCCAAAAGAAAACTTATAATCAAAAATATTAATTGCCAAGGAGTTAGAAGAAGACTTAAAGAATTTATACACAAAACAAGTAGAAGAAATCATTTGTAGCAGCAATGAATTAAATTTTAAATGAGGTAACAGTAAAAAACATTAATAAGATTAAAAACTGGTATGTTAGAAATACTAATGAATTTGATTTCCAAGCTAAGAACATGGGAGAGAATTAAAATTTACCTATCTTAGAAACTTTGTCTGTATTAAAACGAGAAAAGGAGTCATCACCACAGCTCTGTGAACAGCAAATTCTATGAAAAATTATACAGAAATATTATGAATTCACACAGTGTTCTAAATTGTACTTATTATTGTTTACTGTTCTAAAGGCAGTGGGATGTGGGAGAATGGAGCCTAAAATGAGTTGGACTAAAGTCTCATACAATAGCCAACTTTATTCAGAGCATCAGACAATTTATACTCTGAGGATTAATGAGAGTCACATGAATAAAGTTTACAATCACAAGGACAAGCTACACATGACAAAAACATGTTTTACCATTGAGGCATATAAATACATAGCAATATCCAGTTGAATAATCTAAAGTAAACTCACTCATATCCACTACACCTTAGAGGGGCACAAAAGTACATCCCAAGAACATTTCTGTGTTTTTGAAGAAACTGAAGTCACAAGACTGATGTCTTGTTTTCTTGTAGTTTTCTGACAAGCACTCAGAATTCCTCTTGCATAATTCCATTTTTTGAATGTGTTCTGACAATTATTATTGTGCATATGTATTATGATGTGTGTATGTATGCTGGTGCACATGCCATAGAACACATCTGGAAGCCAGAGGACAAATTATGGAGTCAGTTCTCTTCTTCTGCCTTTGTATATGTTCCTAGGATTGAACTCCTGTCATCAGATTGAGGGAAAGTGGATTTACCCACTGAATCATTTTGCTGGCACCCACATTCCCAGAAATTTGAAAATTTACATGAAGTAGATCAATAAAACAGTCATAAACTATGATGGAGAAATGTCTCAATAAGTAAGAACATTTGCTATGAAAGCATGAGGACTTGAATTCAAATCCACAATACCCATCAAAAAGCCTGGGTGTGGCCACACATGTGCTGGTAAGCCCAGTGATGCTGTGAGTAGACACAGGAGGTTCACTGGTGCTTCCTGGCTGGCTGTCATCCTTGCTCCAGCTTTAGTGAAGGACCCTGTCTCAAAATAAGAAGGCCCCAAGTGTTAGAGCAAGAAGTTCCATCAGTGTCCTTCTCTGGCCTCTGAACTCAGATGAATGTGCACACCCATACACATGCATGCATATACATCCTACACATCACTGCTAGCTGTTTTTCATAGTGATAGAAGGCTGTCAGGGGAGAAAGGGCATCAGCAAATTTGCTGAGCTGTAAGGACTATGAACGATGCACCTACTTGTACAATAATGGCGAGACCATTATGGGTGTAACCAACCACTCTCTGTTTGGATTCAAGGCTCACTCCACAGGAAATTATTCATGCCTGGTACTATAAACCTGGGCAAAAACATATGGCTGGGGATGTCATAGGTCCTAGTAGGGGAGCTTGGTAGTAGTGTTCAGCTAAATTGAGATAGGATCAAATTGCCTTCTACAGATCTATAATTATATTCATAGACAAATGCTATTCTCAACTTTAATAAAAGAAGTCTTTCTCTGTGTGAAAAACAATGAATTCAGAGACTCATGGTCACTCCAGCAGCAAGAATTAGTAAGAACTGAATGCTAATTCCTAAATAGGACATTTAAACCACTTTCTCTAAGGCTTGGGGAATATCATGAAACACAGGAATAAAGAAATGATATGCACAAGAGTAAGTAAGAGCTGAATGATTGGGAGAAATTTTCTGGGAATGACACAACTATTGCAATAATGAACTCACAGAGGCTGTAGTTGCCTGTACTGAACCTGCACAAGACTACTATAATGTCCATGGGGCCCCATACGCCTTGCTGAACTGTTGGGTACCAATAGATTCTGGGAGAGAAGGAATCATCACCTTCAATTTCAAGTTCATTGGTGATCCCAGCACACTCTACTAGATACTTCCAACCCATGGTGACAAAACAAAACAAGAATGTGGGAAACGGATTTATTAGGAGGAGAGATTATTGAGGATCTGGAGAGGAGATAAGAGAAGTTGGAGTGAGAGTAATAGAATGCTTTATGTAGCTTAATGAAATTGTCAATGAACAAGTTTTATTACTAAAAACGTATAGTCCATCCTCCAAATCATATTACAGCATCAGTTGATGGGATAAAACACTTGACAAAATCCAATATCCATCATAATAAAACTTCAGAATATAAGGATTGAAGGGCAACTTTGAAGAGGTCATGACTACAAATAAATCCAAGAAAATTGAACAAAAAACTCCTGAAGCATGTAGCCAATTACAGGATACAACAATAATATGTAAAAGTCAAGTAATTTTCAACAAATAAACGAAACTTAAATTTTAATTGAAAAACACAATAAACTGGTATCCAAAATGAGACACTTGATAACAAAATATTTATAAAAGCTACTTTCAAGTCTATAAGATTCTGATAGAAGATTAAAGAGTTAAATAAATGAAGAAATGTATTTCATGTTCATAGGTAGAAAGAATCAATAATATTAAGAGGTCAGTTCTCTACAATCCCAAGAAAATCTCTAACCAAATCCCAGGAAGCATTTAATAAAGAGCTAATTAATAGAAACTTCCTAATCTTACACAGATTTCCTGATCAGATAGATTATCATTGCTCTCACATAAGAGCTATGATTACAAGAATAGAAAATTATGTGCTAAACTAAACTGAATTACAACTATACTAATTTGATACAATAGAAACTATGATTGACATGTACTATGTTATTTAACATAAAATTTCTGAGAACATTAATAATCTTCAGACCTTCAAATAATTACCTTATATTTTTTACTAATAATATTTGAATATTTATTTATTTCAGAGTATTATATAATATTAATGCATTTATCTCAAACATGTTTTCCATGTTTCACATTTGTTTCCTATTTTTATACCTTAAAATAGTTCTGCCTTTGGGTTTGTGCAGTGAATATGTTCCGCAACAAACAGATACAGATTAACAGACTGTATTAGAAAACAGGATCCAGCTAGGCGTGCTGGCTCATGCCTTTGATTCCAGCACTCTAGAGACAGAGGCAGGTGGATCTCTGGGAATTTAAGCCCAATCTGATCTACATAGTGAGCTCTGCGATATCCAGAGGTGCATAATAGAGGTGTCTCAGAAATGTAAGAAGGAGGGGGAAAAAGAGAGGGAGAGAGAGAAGGAGAGAGGAAGGAAGAGAGGGAGGGAAAGAAAGAGGGAGGGAGGGAGGGAGGGAGGGAGGGAGGGAGGGAGGAAGGAAGGAAGGAAGGAAGGAAGGAAGGAAGGAAGGAAGGAAGGAAGGAAGGAAGGAAGAAAAGAAAGAAGGAAGGTGAAAACAGCATCTACATTTCTGCTTCCTCTAAGAAACATACCTCACCATTAAGGACAGATATCACCTTTGTGTAAAAGAATGGTAAAAGATGTTCCAAGCAAATGGAATCAAGAAGAAAACAGGTGTAGATCTTTCAATATCTGATCAAATAGAGTTCAAGCCAAAACTAATGAGCAGAATTGGGAAAGAATACAACGTAGTCATTGAAGAAAAAAATCCACCAATTGGATTTTACAATTCCAAACATTTGTGCACTGTTATTTTGAGGTACTAAATATTTGCTCTTGCAAAACAGCATTTTGTGTACACTGACAAACTTAACTAGTCTTTTATAATAGTTCCATGCCAATAGATAACTTATTTTTTTTATTTAAAGAGAATTTCATACAATGTATTCTGTAATTAAATTTTTTACTTTTTTTATTTCTGAGATTATAATTGCATTTCTCCCTTTCTTTTTCTCCCTCCAAGCCCTTCCATATGACCTTAATTGCTCTTCTTCAAATTCATGGCCTCTTTTCTCATTAAGTATTATTGTATGCTTGTATGTATATGTATATATATATGCATATGAGTAAGCAACATAGGCTTTGAATACATACACGCATTTCATTTTATTATTATAGAGTAGTAGGTCATTTCCTCCATACAAATAGGTTAAGCTTATTAATATACTTAGTACATTAAAATAAGGTCATTGATTTCCTAAATCATTTTAATAGTCTAACATGTTTTCTTTAGAATCTTAAACGCTATTACCACTTAGAGAAATATGAACAATTGACTATTCTAAAAAATTACTACAATTGGGTTTCCCAGTAAATTAACTCAGAAAAAATTATCAAAAGTGAGCCATTAATATGTAATGTTAACTCCAATTAATAAAGTTATTTGTTGCCTTTTCTATTAACTGGCTTCTTTCTCTTTATTTTCTTTTGTTTTTAAAGACTAGTTCTTACAATCCAGCCAAAAACACAATGCTGTCTATCTCAGGCTCTGCCCCACACTGGGATCACAGTGGCACTGAGGTAACTGTGTGTTCAAACAAAGAGATGCAGGCAGCTAATTAAACTGTGGCTCAGAAATAATTACCGAAGCCATGGAAATAAGCTAAACTAGATATCTTCTTTAAAAGCACACAAATTAAAATCTTATCATGGCCCCTAAACACTTGACAGAAGCAGTAGGCCTCCTCATGTTTGCAATCAGCCTTGTTTTGTGCACACCACCAAAGCCTATGAACTGTCTCACCTCCACTCAGCTATATGAATCTCACTGTAGTATAAAACAAAATTCCATCCACAGCCAAATACCTCTACTTGAGGGATTTTTCATTTTCAAAACCAAACCATGAAGGACTTGGAAAATCCACAAATGGTTGCAATTTTAGCAAAGAAACATTCTTAAACACATTTTTATTATGATTCTATAGTGTAAACAGTAAGTTGAGATACGATAATACCCCAAGAAACACAAAATGCATGCATGTTATAACAGGTTGGTCATACACGTAATTGTTAAATATAAACACATATGCTTTTGTAGATTTGTTGGAGAGATTCGTTAATTGCTTAATGAAAGATATCTTTCAAATACTAATTCCTTCATTTAGTTCAACAGATTAAATTTTATATGAGAAGATATTAGCATGCATGCAATGAAGTGACAAGGACAGCCAAAAGTCTGAAATGTTAACGGGTAGAACACTGAGTTCCAATTATTTAAAATACTAAACTGTATCATTTTCATTTGTCTGTTTCCATTTGCTTCCTGCATAGGCAAATAAATGTCCATTTTTAATATTCACACAAATATTGCAATATCAAGATTGTTTCTACATTTTCAGAGTTGCACATAAATTGCAAAACTTTAAACAGTGTATGAAAATTTTCACATAAGCTAAGATTGTGCATTTTTTAATTTGTAAATCTAGTCAGGACTTGACATTTGAAACTAAAGCAAATCACTACTTTGTGATAGTTTTAGGTCATTAATTTTATAAAAAGTCTGTAATGGTAGTTTGCAGAAAGCTTTTGCATAAAATAGCTATAAAAATAGCTTTGTCACCATAGAGTAAATATTGACATTTTTTGTGTGTGAAAGAAAATTACCACTAATATCAACAGACCTGTGTCTTCATTCCCTCTAGTCCCCTTAAACTGCAGTTCAATCTGGTATAATCTTTTCTCCTCCCCCAGTAGGGTGCATAGAGCCCTCTAGCTTCCAAGCCTGTTTCCTACTGAGGTACATATTGGCCAGCATACAGCTGCTCAGAACAACTATTTGCATCTACAATGGGGTCATCCCACCACGTTCTTTTCAGATCAATATGATTGGTACAAACAATAGTTTGATTTTGATTGCTCTATAGTACGCTTGGGTAGAGGCTCTGAATGCCAGTGAATTGCTTAGAAACAATGGGCTGGTTCATCATCCAAAGCGTCCCTTTGCAAACAGCTGCCTCTGCCACACTCGCCCTGACAACGTCCAGAAAAACAGATGGTTTCAGCATTCATGGCCAGTTTAGTGAAAGCCCCTGAGTCAACTATTCAATGCATGTTTTTTAATCTATTTGATATTAAGGGGTACTTCTCTCAACTATAAAGTCAAAATGTATTTAAATTCTCTTGTTCAGTCTATGTTAAATTAAAAAAAAGGAAGTGTTTTGGGGGTAAGAATAAAATTTCTTTAATAAGTATGTATAGCTAGGTCTTTTGTTAAACCTCCAGTGTAGATCCTCTTGTATGATATGTGTAGCATTCCTGCAACACAAACCCAGAAATAACAATGTAGCTGAGGTCACAGAGTGCTGGTCTCTAGAGATAAGAGCATTTTTCTCCTAGTTTCTTTAGTCACTCACACACACACACACACACACACACACACACACACACACAAATCAGTCCAGAGGGTAGCATTGAGAATAAGGCAAGAGACACCATCAGTTCCTTGCACTATACTATCACTCCTTTAGAAATCATATTAAATTTATTTTACAATCACTTGCTTGTGCTGGCTTGACCACTCAAGTGCTGATACTAAATGTATTTGTATTTGATAATTTAAAGCAAACAGTAACAAGTCATATTTGGGATATCATTCCAATTAAGCTGCATTTTTACAGTAAGCATTAAGAGCAAGAACTTCTTACTGTGAGCCAGCAGAAATGTTTGTATTTCAAAATCGAATTCTTAGAAATGGAGGAGTAAACAAGTTATGATTATTTGTTTCACTAATATTACTTAGAGCATAGGAATTTAGAAAAGGACCCCCAAGTAACCAATGTTATATATTCCTCTACATTCCCCTTGTGTTTGCCACAACTCTCTAGGGACACAAAGGAGAGTAAATGGGCATGCTTATGAGCTTATGGTAGGACATTTCCTTTTGCGTGTCTTCCACCCCAATTTGTATTTGCAAATCTACATTAAAATATGATTTTACAATAAGTTTATTAAAATCCTGTTGTTATAGTTTTCTCATAACTTACTATTATAGATCAGTGTAAAGTATGCTAAGTTAAATTAATACAACTGTACATTATTTAGTACAAACGTATTTATATAACAATTATATAACATAGATGATTACATGTTACATTATGTGCTATATTATTTATTAAAAGTATATAATGTTTACAGTGTATATAGCATTATACTAACCTGTCTGACCTATACAATGTAAATACAAATTTTATCTGTTTCATTAAGTGGTCATATAAACTGAATATTGCTTACAAAGGTACTTAAGGAGCTAAATATGTATTATCATGTGTTAGAGAAATATAAAAAAAATACAGAACAGGAAGGTATGTGAAGCCACACTAAGGGTCAAGCCAAAACCCTGCTAAAGGAGGAATGGAGGTCATAGCCTAGCCTTGCAGGCAGCCCTTGGACATAGCACTTTATAATTAGAGCCCATGTCTGCTATTTTTACCTAAACTCTTCTTCTGGGGACCCAGAGATTACTGCTATACTAATGAGGCCCAGTGTTGGCACAGTTTTTTATTCCCGTTTCCTCAAGTCTTTGTGCTATTAAAGATCTGGACTCCCTGTAGCAAGCTTTCTTGTTGGACTATCTTTGGATCACCAGCCCCCAAAATAATGACACAGAGACTTATTAATTATGAAAAGTTGGCCTTTAGCTTAGGCTTGTCTTCAACTAGCTCTTATAACTTTATTAACCCATAACTTTTTAATCTATGCTCTGCCACATGAACTGGTTACCTTCCCTCAGTATGGCACATCTGGCTTGCTCCGAGTCTGCTGGCAAAATCCACTCAACTAGATTCCTCCCTCTCACTTCCTCTCTCTACCTTCGCTCCTGCCTAGCTATTGGCCGTTCAGCTCTTTATTAAATCAATCACAGTGACACATCTTCACACAATGTAAACAAATATTCCCCAACAAATTCCTGGACTTGGAGTTTACCAACTTCATTCATCTCACCCAGGAACAAAGTGTCTGCTGAGGAGCTTCAATGAGGACGAGTAGCAGAGCAAGAGGTTAAGTTTTCATTCAGGAGTGATTGGATCTTAACATAACTCTTGCTTTAGATACAAACATGTCTTCCTCTAGATTTACATCTTGAATATCCTTCTCCTCCTTTTCCTTTTGAGAGTGGTCTGTACTCCCCATCTCCTTCTTCAGTTTCTTTGTGCAAAACTTTCCACTAAACCTGACATTCACTCAGTTGATTACCCAGGATATCTTACCTGCTGAATCCCATGAACACTTCTCAATGTCTTAGATGTTTGACTTTGCTGGAGAATTTGAATCTGATGACTGCCACCTGTGCCCCCATTCTTATCACCCAGGTACAAGGTCTCGGGGATCCAAGGAAACATTCATTGAGGTGTTCTTTTCAGGACACCTCCTAGGCTAGTCTCCCCTAGCTTCCCTTCCTAGACATATAGATTTATCTTCCCCTATCAACTATAAAATGCCAGTTTTCATCAGGGTTGTGTTGTTTATACCTGTTACCCCTACATGTAGTTTCTAATCCATTCACTCAATAAATCACTCACTGAGCACCTACTATATGTAAATTTTATCTGTGCTCATCACTTCAACTAAATATGACCTCCAAAATGACAACATTCATTTTACCAACAAGTGCTGTTGAAGACCTACTCTCTGCGGTCCTTCTGCTTATCTTATTATTGATGAATAAGCTGCAAACTCCAGTAAAGCCGGAGAGAATAATAACTACACAATTATAATACTGAGTTACATGGATTAGGAGACATGAATAAGACAGATCTAACTTAATTTAGTTAGACTTTAGATACATAAATTCAGAAAAGAAAGACTTTCTCTAACTTTTATTTTAAATAGATCACTGGTTTTGGTGCAGAAAGCACAAGGAGGAAATAAGAAACAGTGTATAGTAATCCATGTAAATGACATTGGCAAACTGGAGGCAATGCCAATAGAAAAAAGTTGACAGTTTGTAATTGTCATCCAGATACACGTCTATCTCCTACACCAGTCCAGTGGTTTCTAGCATTTATATTTTATTATATATATATATAAGTGTGTGTATATATCATTATGTCATATATATGTATATGTATTTTTACATATATAAAATCAACTTCCATCAAAGTATTTTTCCTTAAAAGCCAAGTGGGAAAAGAAGGAAAAATGAAGAAAAGCAGTGTATAGGAATAAAAAATAATAGACACTGTAATGTTTTTTGACTGAAGGGAATTTTAAATTTTATTTACCTGAGTCTTTGCAAAATGTCAAGCATAAAACCACTTACTTAACAGTTCTTGAATAAACTTGATAAATAAAAAAAATGCTAAAATTCTCCCTAGTCTTTTAAGCATACCATCTGTACAGATACTCTGGGAAAAGAGAAAAGAGCCAGATCACCCTCAGTCAGGCCTTCTGTGTTTTCTGTTCTTTTCCATAGCTCCTTATTTAGGGATGAGTGGATGGGTGGGCAGATAAGAGGAGAGACATGAGCTTTAAACTAAGAAGAAAACCAGTTCTGAAGAGATACGTGAGTTCAAGGTTGATAGGATGGACATCTTATCTTTATCTCATTCTTCCGTCAGTGATACCAAGATCCAAGAGTGCCAGTATGTTACAGAATTGACTGACTTTAGTCCACTGGTCTTTTCTTTACAAGCTTTACAACCTTAAACCTTTTACAAGGTTGAAAACACTTGTATATTGCAAATAATCTAAATTTAAAGAAACATTTGAAGTCATAGTAGTGAGGTCCAAGCTCTCAAGCTAGGAAAGGAAGAGGGTCATGACAGATTTGGCCAATCAAGAGCTGAAGAGCTGTGGACCCATAATAAATACATTACTTTATTCACTGTGATGTAGACCACTAGGCAGACAGATTCCACCAGGCACCCAAGCACATGTTGACACACACATGCTGCACATATATAGGCACAGGGACAGATGCAGACCTGCATAGAGGCTACACAGAGGTATGCACACAGGCCAACAAGCAGACACACACAGGACGACTGACCGAGGCAAAGGTCATATTGATAAAAACCCTCGAAAAGTAGCATTCTGCCAAAATATAGTTACATATCAGATTACATCACCACTTGCCCCAGGTTCCCCAGATGTCCAGTGTCTGCTATGTTTTAGCTGATTCATACCAGAGCTCCTTATCAGTACCACACTGTCTAAAACTGGCCCCGTATGGCCTTCTGTTCCCTTCAATAAACCTTTGTTTCCTAAAGGAAAATTAGGTAAATAAGATCTTGGCTTCATCTGTTGGTCTAGTTTTGTTGTTCTCCATCTTGTTCCAAGTACATGAGTAGCCTTGAGCAATGCTTAATATACTAGAGACCGCACTTTATCTGCTAGATACATGATTCTCTAACTTTTCAGTTCAGTGGCAGGTGAGATAATGAAGATTGGAATGTCATCAAAGGGAAATGAAGAATCCTGAGGCTCCATGACTTACTTCTACTTGAATCCGATCATCTCTCTCTTCCCCAGATCAGTATACATTTCTTAGAACCAAACTTAAATTCTGTTTTGTGCTCTCTTCTGGCTTCTTAAGTACAAAGGTGATTTAAATCCTGGTGCTACTCTCGAGACAGCATGGTGGAGCCCTTCATTTGGACAAGTCCGCCACGAGTCGATTCATGTGCTTCCAGACTGTCCATGCAGCATGCCAGCATGGCTCCTTTATGCCCATGGCTCCATCTTCTTGCTGTCTTATAGTAGCTTCCCACTGATTACTTGCTGCACATACATGTTCCCATTCAGTTTTCTTTCCACAAGGTCTCTTTTTATTCAGAATCCCTTGTGGTGATTGCTTCAATCTATTTTTTTTCCTTAAAAGATATACTAGTTTGGGGGCTATAAAGATGACTCAGCAGTTAAGAGCATTTTCTGTTGAGTTCAGTTCCCCACTACCCACATATCAGCTTATGACCGTCTATAATTCCAGTTCTAGTGGATCCAACATTGACTTCTTGCCTCCACAGGCACAGGCATGCACTGCTGCACAAGCATACATGTAGGCAAAACAATCATACACATAAAACAAAAACAAATCTTTAAAATATATAAATCAGTTTAAAATTGAATAGTAGAGTGCTTTTATTGCAGACAATATATAAAAATAGAGATGTGTGAAAAAAATAAATGTGAGGTAATCATTTGGGTACATCTTCTGTATAAACCCAGACAACGCACATATGCATGTAAGGAGTGTTACCTCCTACAATGACATCATACAGTATTGTTAATTTATCTTTTCCTTAACAATATAACATAAACACTTATTCATTCCATCATATATTGCTGTATTTTTAGTAGATAAATATAATTCCATTTTAGGTACATGTCATAATATGAAAACCCCTTGCTACTAGTTATTTTAGATAATTTATTTTTCATTGTGTAATAAATACTATAATAAATATCATATACATACACAGAGATTTAATAACTATATTTTAAAAGAGAATCTATGATTATTTTCCAAGGATAAGTTACTAGCATTGGTATTGCTTAGGTAATAGCATGCATGCTTTTAAGTTGTTGTTCTTTTGTCCCCCATTTGGTTTTTCTCTGATCTTGATGTTTTGAAACAGCCTCATGTAGCCCAGACTGGCCTTGAATTCATAATCCTCCAGCCTTAGCCTGGTGTGCTCTGGGATTATTGGTCTTTGTTACCCACACTCAACTCTTTTAAGACTTTAGATGCATATAGGGAAATTGTTCTTCAGAAAAACTAAAGCTATATACAAGTGGCAGTACATAAAAGTGCTCATTGCAATCTAAATTCCTCTCTAGTTTATCTGTGTCAACCATGAAGTCATCCTAACTAGTTTCTAGGATTGGGGTTTACTTTGAGCCTCACTGACATGAGTTTGGGGACCTTGCCCTGTGTGTGAACCTCTCTGGTCTTTTCACTACTGATAGTGTATTTAAGAACACAGTGACTGGGAGGCCCATAATGACTT
Organism: Peromyscus nudipes; assembly: GCA_902168325.1. Lineage (NCBI taxonomy): Eukaryota > Metazoa > Chordata > Mammalia > Rodentia > Cricetidae > Peromyscus > Peromyscus nudipes. The sequence continues at coordinate 51,362 of CABHPH010125309.1, forward strand.
CAAATTCATTTTCTCCTTTCCTCACGAGGCATACCATACAGTATCATTGCCACCCCATATTGTTAGTTACTGTTTTATGTATAGATCTGTTTTGGGGAAAAAATTCTGCTACCAGGGATGAATGTGATGAACAGCCAGGCCACCTATAGAATTAGAAGGCAATATCATTCATTGCCAGCAGATGCCACTGCCTGATCCATGATGTATACTAGGCAGGAGAAAAGGGAATGTAAGTATAAATTGCCAGATTCTTTAAGAATTGTCACTGCTCTAGTTGGGCCATTAACAGAAGACACCTGAAATTATCTAAAAATTATAGGGAGAAAGTTCTATCACTGTGGCTGCAAACTTTGGGATGGGTCTTCATAATTAAATGCCTTGTCCAATTTCTGTTAAAATAAAGTGTGTGTGTATGTGTGTGTAAATCAAGTTAAATCCTAAAGTTTCCCCAAGAGTTTTATATTAATTATGAGCTGCTCTCCAATGTATCTCTGCCACCCACTGAGTTCTAATGACTTTAAGATATGCTTGTAATGAGGGAATACATATGGGATATGGTGTAGGTGGTAAGAGATACAGAATGAGATTCAAAGAATGGATATTTTTCTAGTTTTCTCTGTGTGAATTTACATTTGAAATTGCAAAACCTTATGTCCTTTTCTCTATATATGTAGGTATATGTATATGTCTAAAACATTGACCCTATGGGAAAATATACATCTATCCATCCATCCATCAATACATTCATCCATAAATGCACACACATAAGCATATGTATAACATATATATGCATATACATACATTTATATGTGTATATGTATATGCTAAGTGTAGTGGCATGTGCCTGCAATCCCAGCACTGGGGAAGCAGAGACAGGCTAATCCTTGGGTTTTGTTGGCCAGCCAGATCCTTTAGCTTAGGTAGAGTGAGAGAAGATGTTGTCTCAAAAAAAAAATAATGTGGAGAAAAACTGAGGAAGATACGTGACATTGATTTTTGGCCTCCACACACATAGATAAAAACACAAAAGCAAAGAAATGGGTGAGAAGAATGGCTAATATATCTCAGTTGGTAAAGTACTTTAGCTAGCATGCAGAAAGCTCCGAGTTCAAATCCTGGCATTCTGTAAACTTGGAATGATAACATACACCTGTAGTCCCAGTCAAGAATTGAACACAGGAAGAGCAGAAGTTCAAGATCATCCTTGACTGCATAGGGAGCCTGTGGCTAACCTAGGCTAGAAAGCCTATTTAAAAACTGAATGAATAAATAAATAAGAGATAAAGTACACATATAATTAATAGTCTGTACTTAAAGGAGAGTACAAGAAAATGATGTCTAAATATTATTAAGGTCTTTAAGCATTAGAAATGTTAAGTTTTACTCAAAATTTAAAGAGATGAATTTTATTGAAAATATAGCAGAGTTCAGTAGTTATAAATGTTTTACGCCCTTTAAAAAATGAAAAAGCCTGACAGGAGCTTCTCCTAAAACCTAATAATAATGATTTCTAAGAGAAAGATGTCTCCATTATTACTGTGAGGGAATTTGTTAAATGTCTAATTTATTTATGACACGTGGATTATTTGTTTGCTCTGCTTCAGTTTGAAACAGTCAGCTAATAGTATTCAGTATCATACCAGCTCCTGTTGCCTCACAAACAAAAATGGCTTCCTCTATATATCAGCCGGATTTCCCCGAAACCCAAGTACATGTAAGATGCTCACTGAGAGAGAAAGTGACCTTCCCTGCATAAAATGAACCAGACCCTTCGTGGTGACATTTCCTTGTTTATTCAAAATAAATGAACAGTGTCTGGACAGCTTTGGAAATGGCAACATTAAAGTTAAGACTCTTGCCTTCTTAATGTTCCTTTATAGTCACTATAAACAGACAAGATCCAGTATAGAAACACGAACTCTAGAAAGCTAAATTCTACGGGAAAAAATGAGGTAGGTACATTTTGTAGACAAACAGAGAGAACTGGAGAAAGGGTGATGAGTAATGAATAATCGTGGTGACATTTAAATGTCTCTCTGGATCCCAAGTGTGAACTAGTCCTGAAAAAGTGGCAACCAAATGCCAATCACAAGTGGAGGGCGAGGTCAGCTGAGTGCCTCCAATGAACAAGGAGGTCGTTATAGCCAGAGAGAGCCCTAAGAAAAGATAGGGCAAAGGAAGAATCGAGGCTTCTGAAAGCATCTATATCTCAGCCTAGAGGGAGCACTCTCTTCCAAGAGCAGCAGGAAGCCATCCGTATCTACAACTGGAGTGGTGTATTGAATAAGCTACAAACAGCTTGTCTAAAGTGTGGGTATCATGAATATGTTTTTAGCATTGTAATAGTCATCCTAACTTGATGAACAACATCCACAAATTGAATTTTTAAGATCTTCCCGTGGTCTCAGAGTTTGGGAATGTTTTAATACCGGAATTGTTGGCCTGAAGGTAATACAAACTGTTGAAAATGAGAAGCCATTAAATTTATAGTATGTTTAAATGCTTAGGCTAAACTGGCTAACAGGTAGGAGTCAGATCAGTCCTGAAGAGCTGGAGGATGTGAGTCCAGCTACGCCACAGACAGAGGCAAGATGAGAAGCGGAGTGGCTGAGGCTCGCTGGCGGCGATGAAGGTACAGGAACTCAGGCCCAGTATATCCATGGTTACCTAACCTCTGTCACAGTAGGACAACATCCTGCAGAGTTGTAAGTGGAAGAGCCAAGTGACGTGATCAGATTCCAAAAGTCAAATGTTCTAGAGGAAGTTAAGAAAAAAAATGGGAGAGAGCGAAGGAATCAGCCTTGGCAAGGTTGGTTTTCTGGTAGAGGATTCTAGAGCAACAGAGGGGTTAGGAAGGACCATGAGAGGCACATGGAGAACAGTGCAGTCTCTAGGAGAATGAGGAGTGGAACCCACTAGCTGTCTTTACGACGAGGTCTTTCACCAGCAACTCTAGGGAACACACAGCACAGCAGGGAAGACCTTCAGGAATCAGTTAGCTCACGGCCTACCTAGGATTTGGACTCAGACATCTTTCCCTCAGAACAGGCCAGCTGCGGGTGCATGCTTGTGCTCTGTGGTGTCTGTCTGTGTGCACGTTTGACATGTTTTAATGCGTGTAATAATGTTTTGCTCCATCCGACCAGAAATGACAATTTTTTTGCTGGAGCATAGGAACATTGGCCAGTCTTGAAGGATTCCATTCATATAGCTGGTGAAAGAGCATTCCATTTCTTCCCACTTACCAGTAAGAGCACATCCTGTTTCCTTAGCACCCCTCTCCCCTCTCCTGTTTCCCTGCAAGCCCTCCTACTGTCTGGGAGTTTTTCCTCTTGGACAAGGGCTGGCAAACGTTTGGATGTTGTGCACTTCTGGGTTTGCAAACCAAGAAACAAAAGTGACCATAACATTAGTGTGTAAAGGAAGGAACGGTACTGCCACACATCTGTCATCGATGATATTTAAAGTATAATAATTGAGTACAATTCTTTATTCTGTGGTGCAGGCTTAACTCATACACCTGAAATTAATGAGATTAAGAGACAGAAATTCCCTCAGTGGATTACTTCACTTGTAGTTCACTGCCCTCGGTCATTAAATTAGTTGCAAATATTTACATGTAAGGAAAACACCATTCCTAGACTGTACACTGAAAAAGCAGAGGAGATGGGATGTGCTGACCCATAGGCTGTACTTTGCTGGCTGTGAGGTCCAAACCCTGAAGCCATGAAAAGAAGAGGGTCAGGGGAGGCTTCGAGGTTGAAGAATGCGTGAGGAGTCACAGGCAGATAAGACATAATCCTCAGAGGTAAAGACAGGCAGTCTCCTGCAGGCGCTGAGGAACATACTGGCACAGGCAGCCCACACACAGCGGGACACAAGCACACACAGAAACTGGCACATTGGCCTCCAGGCAGACGGACAGGGGCAAAGACAGAGGAAAAGGTTTGTGACTTAAGGCCATGCAACACACACACACACATAATGGCCAGAAGTAGTTATATAATAGATGACGTGTTGTTTAGGTTTTCCTGTACATCCAGTGTCAGCCATCATTTGCTGATTCATGGTCTCCTGGATGTCTGGTGTCAGCCATGTTTCAGTTGACTCCTCTTGGATATCCATATCAGTATCATGTTCTCTAAACATGACCTTGCCCTATGGCCCTGTGCTCCCCAACTAACTCCGGCTCTACACAGCCACACCATTCTGGTGGCTTCAGAGCAGGTAACTAGGAAAAGACTGTCTGTCTTCCATGGTATCTCACCAGTGAACTGGATTTCCATAAATGTTCAAATTTGCAATTTCATTTTTTAACCTAAATGGAAAGAAAGCCTTCTTTCTTAGTTAAGTGTAGGTAAATTCAGTTTTATGTCCAAAAGAGCAAATTTAGAGTGTGAGACATGCTCCGTTCTTTAAAAATAGGCATAATTCTCAGCAACTGTAATTGTGCTGGGTCTGCACAAGAATAGGCCCACCAACAGCCAGATACAGATGGAGGAAGGGCCTAGGCATCCTTAAAGGGGGTGGTCATTTTTAATTGGGTAGGCATTAGTGACCTCACCAGGTGCTAGCTAACACTCCCCAATCCATGATCATATAGATGGCCCAGGGTAAACTAAATGAGTGGTGAAACGAACCCAAAAGTTATGAACTTTGAAAAGGGCCTAATAGGAAAGGGAAAGTTGATAGAGGTGGCAGAAAAATAAGTGAGGGTGGGGACAGAGAGTAGCCAGATTAATTGTCAAGCACTAATTCAATAAAATAAAGCAAAAAAGAAGTTCTTCATTTTCATGTAGGATTCATTGTAGAATATTTAGTATTTAGTGTAGAGTTTATACATGAAATATGGTAAAGTCTGTGTATGTTATAATCTCAGCATTATGTAACAGACTTCTGAAGGTACTTTCCCTGAAACTTTATATCTGTCTTCTTTTCTTTAGAATCTTCTGAGTACTTTCTCTTGATTATGTATAGTCTGTTATAATATCAGTACAATAAACACAGTGTTCAAAGAGAGTGAAGCACCGTAAGAAAAATACTTGTTAAAATGTCATTAATGGGGCGCATCTTTAAATTTCTCATTTAGGAAGAATTTTCAACATATAAACACAGCTAACAACAACAACAACAACAACAAAATACTAATTTAAGGTCCTTCATTCAAATCTTAGAATAAACATTCAGCCATTGTTTAAGATCAGGATTTGTTTTGGAAGCAGAATGTCTAGGTGCTAGGATGGGTTGGAAATCTATGAAGGAGAGGAAGAGAGCAATGCCGGATGGATGCCTTGGTTCCTGTATCCCACCATCACGTGGTAAACGCAGAGCCTGCTGAGTGCTGAAGAAACAGAAATGTGTCTCATGATTTGCGTCACTGTGGGCTCTACATAATAAAATACAGCTGGGGAAGGACCTCCAAGACTGCAAATTCACATCATGTTTCAGAAATGAAAACACTACAACACGGAGACCTCGAAGCTCCTTTTCTCTGGACCCTTGGAGGTGCTGCTTTTTAACTTCTGTACACTAGAGAAACGTGGCTTCCCAGTACTTGCTGGGATGGAGGACAGCGCAGTTTCTAGGAACTTTCAGACTCAGTTTTGCTGACGTTGTGTTTAAAAATTCATGGGTTCAGAAACACAGCTCTGAGTCAGAAGTGCCATGGGGATTTCCAGCACTCTCTGTGGGAGACCCGCCAGGGCTCCAGCTCACTCACTTGCACGATGTTGACAAGCCCGAGTCCCAGAAGTGAGCACATTTTATAGAGTTCCAGGCTGAGAGCTGAAGCATTGGCCCAACAAGAGCCAAGCCGTTCTGTCTTTACCAGTCACACAGCCTGAGAAGTGAAAAGAATATGGGTTTACGAATATGTTGGAGACTGAATCCCAGCTCAGCTGCTCAGCGGGAGTGGCCTTAAGCACCACAGACTGGCTTGCTATACCTCTGTGAGGGCAAGAGAATGAAACCAGCTTCCCAGAGAGTGTTCAATTAAGAGTGGGACCTGGTACATTGCTGACACATAGTCGGTAATCAATAAAACGGGACTATTAATGCTCAACATGTTTATGCTCCCACAGATTTATAATTTACAAGCCCAATTCTTTAATAAAAATGTGGTGGAGTTGGGGATGTGGAGATTCTTCAGTCAGTAAAGTACTCTCACAAACTTGAGGACCCGAGTTTGGATCTCCACAACCCTGGGAAAGAGCTGTTAGTGGCAGCATAAGCCTATAACCCCACCAACGGGAGGTGGAGACGGCAGCATTCTTGGGCCTTGCTGGTCTGCTCCTCTAGCCAACTGGTGAGCTCCAGGTTCAGTGAGAAATGCTGTCTCAAAAAGTAAAGTGGGGAGCAGTTGAAAAAGATCTGAAGTCCACCTCTGGCTCCACATATGCCTGCGTGCCCGCCCCACATTTATATACCACATACATTCATTTTAAAAAATGAAAAAAAGGTAATCGTTTTGATATTTCTTTACTTGTTTTCTCTTTTTTCTTTTTGAGAGAGAGGAAGGAAGAGAGAGAGAGAGAGAGAGAGAGAGAGAGAGAGAGAGAGAGAGAGAGAGAG
>CABHPH010125309.1:58031-76406 GCA_902168325.1 Peromyscus nudipes
AGAGAGAGAGAGAAAGAGAAAGAGAAAGAGAAAGAGAAAGAGAAAGAGAAGGAAAGAACAAGAAGTTGGGAAAGCGGGGAGGTGAGGATATCTGGGAGTAGGAGAGGGGAAAGAAGATGGTCAAAATACATTGTATTAAAATTTTAAGCCAATAAATGCAAAACAACAAAAATATGAACATGTCTCTCCATTCACTGCAACACAGTTCACAACACACAGTTTACACAAAGAGCAAAATATTGATCTATAAAGAAGGAACCCTTGTGCATCACATAAGTGAACCCGGAGAACATTGGACTAAGTGCAGAAAGATGGACACTGAAAGACAAACGGTGCATAACAGTAAAGGTGTGTGACATTTTAAACAGCTGTATGCAAAGGGACAGTGGAGTGCAGATTGCTAGGGGCTGGGAGGTGGGGAAATGGGAGGTGGTGGCCAAAGAGTACAAACTTTCAGTTATAAAATGAGTAATTTCTTCAATTATAATATATAGGTTATTAGCAATATTTAATAATAGTGAATTGTGTATACTTGAAACTTGTTGTGGAAATCCTAAATATTAAATTAAAACCCAGTGCATCATCACAAAGGCAATGGACATGTTAATTAGCATGGTTGTTGAAATGATTACACAAATGTAGCATCATTGTGTGACATCAAATATGTAATGTTTCAAAATTATTTATTTTATTTTACATATATGAGTGCTTGTCTGCATGTATGTATATGCACCACATGCATATCCTATGCCCACAGGCCAGAAGAGGGCATAAGATCACACAGAACTGGAGTTACAGATGGCTATGAGCTGCTGTAAGGGTACTAGGAACAGAACCCAGGTCCTCTGCAAGAACAGAAAGTGCTGTTAATCACTGATCTATCTTTCCAGCCCTGAAACAAATTTATATTTTAACAAAAGGATTTAAAATATGAAAGCAACCACAAACAGGAATAATGGGGGGAAAAAAGCTGCCATGTGGATGTTTAGAACCAAACCTGAGTCCTCTGTAAGAACAGTCAGCAATCTAAACTGCCAAGCCATCTCTCCAGCTCCCACATACATTGCTTTTTATTCATCAATCATAAATAAATGTGGAGGGTATCTTAAAATGAATACCCATTTCCTCAAAGAATTGAAATATAGATTTTGTGACTCAGGTAGAAAAGATTTGAAATTCTCACACTATGAAAAGTCCAATAATTTCCCTGAGTGGTGGACACATTTTCTAGAAAAACGTGCCATACTCTGCTGACCCCTAAACCCTTACTTTGTGACATTTGTTATGCACCAGAATGCACACGTACCAGAATATATTTAGGACACGGTGGTCTATTTCTAGTCACACAAGTTTTGTTTCCTAAATAAGATTTCAGATTAACATTTTGGTTTGTTCCCCCAAATTTCAGCACTCCATATGCTTGAAGATGTGAGTCCCATCTTCTTACCAAGACCTTGTGTGAACCGTATCCTGTGCTCTCTTCAGAATGCTCGTGGTGATAACCCACGATGCTGAGGAAGGCAGGGTATATGAGGAAGCAGGAAATAAGGAAAGTTGAGATTCGGAGCTGCTTTCCAAATTCTCAAATGTGAAAAATGTCTTTAGTTTGCTAAAACTGTTATAAATGATAACGTAGAACATACACACTCGGCTTATGCAATGTCATCTAGGATGGCGGTTATCCTAATGGGGACTCTGAAACCCACCATTGTGGTTTGTATAGTTGTTGTTGTTTTCCTGCACTAATAACAATATCACAATTGAAATTTTATCTTATCTAAGATAATCACTTACTAAGCTCCTAAGTCTAAATAGGAGTTGGGCTATATATAAATTATTTTATGTGACATAAAAATAAACCTATCTGATAATGGGAGTCCATACTACATTTTTCTGACTTGACTCCTCTATAGCTAAAAGTTTAGTGATCAATTTTATTTAAGTTGACCAAACAATTGCCACCCCTTCCCCAAATTTTAGAATTTCTGTAACACTGGTAATAACTTACATGCAAGGAAATTAAAAGAGTGAATCATTGCTACTTACACCAAATTAGTTTAAGACAATCAAGTACACATGAGTAAGAAAATAAGTTACTTCAGCAAGTTCCCATGCACTTTACTAGTTAACTCAAGCAGTGGCCCCGTGTTTTATAAAGTCCAATGCTGCAAATGAGAAGCAGACATCAGAGTATAGTCATTTTTTTAGAAGAAAACATTTCTCATGATACTATACATGAACATTCAGCTTTGTCCAGTCCCCTTTCAGATAACTGTTTTATGCATCAATCTTATTAATAAAATTAACCCAAAGATCCTGTGGTATGTTTGCTTCCCAAATATTTTATTTTTCTGTTTCATTATTCTTTGTTATAATTATTGATGAATAATATCTGTTTATACATTTCTTTAGTGTTAGACAGATAGGCCCAATAGTTAAATAAAGGAGGTCATATAGTAAGGTATTATTTGTTTTGAAAGATCAATCCCTTTGTAATTTGCTTTTCTGAGGTATTTCTAATATTAGGCTTATGAAAATTGTTTTTTCACATTTTTTTCTCCTCAAATATCATCTTCACTTTCCTCCTCCCACACCTTTGGCTGCTCCCACCTTCATTCCCCACCTCCAGCCAAGCATGCACCTGCTGGAACATCCTTTGTTCCCAGAAGGCTCACCCTTAAAACACGGGGTCAGGCATCACTGCCTCCCCCAAGCTTTCCTAGCAAATTCAGCCAGCAGTACAGCTAGATGGCAAGCCCCAGTGTTTTTAACATTCATTTTTGTTTCCTTTTTTTGTTGTTCAGTACTCTAAATTAATTAATTCTTAATGGAATTTCTCTTAATACAGTTAATAAAAATTCTTAATATAATTTTTTTTAAAACCTCACCTGTCTGAAAAAATAATTTGGGGTGAAAAACTGGTGTTGAAGTTACAAAGTTTTAGAATTGCAGTGAATCTTAGGACTTCAGTACAAGGTCCCTCAGTCCTTTCCCAGGAGAGCCAAGGCATAAAGAAGATAAGGAACTGATTTTGAATTTCAGAGCTAGGAAGTGGAAAAAATGACTGAGTGACTGACACATGGAGCACAGCTCTATCCAGTACAGTCTACTGCCATGCTTTAAATGCCTATTAGGAGTGTCATACTTTATACACGTATTATTTTAGGAGTCTTAATTTGCAACAAAATGTTCATATACTATAAAGAATAAAACTATTGAACCATAAACTGAAAATCAATAAACCCATCGTAATAAACATTGAACAAACAACAACACAAATAAAAATCTCACGGCTCTCCAAGGTGGCAGCCATGCCTCAGTGTGTTCATGGTGGCCTGTGTACCAGCATCAAAACCTGTCAGGGTGAATGACATGCATGCCTGTATGCCTGCTTCCTTATACTCTGCAGGAGGGTAGGCACTGGAGTTAAAAATGTTGCCCTGGGAAAAGGTGAACATCTCTTCCTTCCCTTCCCCCTCCCCCACAGTAGCATGCAACGGTAATCTAAGCATTCACTGGTCATTTAGTCCAGGGCTTCTAAATAATATGAGAGGCATTAATATGGCATCTCAGGTCAAGAGCAAACCCAGCCTCAGGTGTGAACAGAACACCAGTGGATAGCCCAGGAACTTAGATTTTCTTGTCTTTTCTGGCTCTCTCTCCCACTTGCCCTCTCCTGTTCATTTCTCACCTTAACCTCCAGGACACATTATCATCATCCTCCATGGTCTCCCTCAACCATCTTGTTCCTTCACTGTCTATTGGTTCATAGACAAAACTGTAACTCCACCAGTGTCATGCTCTGTCTAGAAGCTCACACATAGCCTGACAATGGATGAAGGATGGAGAAAAATAGACAAACCTGATGGAAGTCTTACTTTAACGCAATGGCCACAAACCTGAGATAATGCTGAAGTCAGCCCAGAATCAGACAATCTTTATCTAAAAATCCTCCACTTGCCTGCATTCCCCTTTCCCATAAGGTAGGGCTAATACCTATTAGATGTTAAGAGGCCGACATCTTTATAACTTCCGGCACTTAGAGAAAAAGTAACTTTTCTAACAACAGCAGTGTGTGGAAACAGCCAAAGTAAAGACTCAAATATCATGTACTATCTACCAGCCAATTACTTTGATTCTGAAGACATAATCTTGAGAAGGAATAGTGGATGACAATTCATGGAGTGCAGGCAAGATGTGGCACCTGAGAGAACTGTCCTGAGCTGGCAGTTGCCTCCATTAATTTCTACTTTCCTACTGCAAAAATCACTAAGATAGAATTGAATATAAAAGTTAATGTTCATACATTACATTTCCAAAGAGAATACAAAGACAGGCATCTCATAAACACTGCACATGTAACCTGTCCAATAAAGCAGGCTCATCCCTTGAACTGAAACCTAACCTTCCATTAAAACAGAAATTTGAGCCTCTCTTCTCTTTAGTTCCTTCCCCCTACATCATCCAAAGTCAACAGTTACTGCTCTAAGAATTTTCCAATCTAATCCTACCATTAACACTTGATTTTCTGTAGTATCAATCCTGATAGCTCTATCCTGATACCATACCCTTTTGTGTGGTGAATTGCTGGGTTATTCATGTCTCTGTAGGTTTGGGTTCCTTGTGAGTTTCCTTGATGCATAATCAGTAGGTGGCAATACATTAGTCAGCCAATTAGTATTTGTTGCTCAGAATGAGAAGTCTAAAGATTGGCAGAGATAAGGAATGGGACAGAAGTTCCTATGCTAATCAGCACCAATAGTCTCCATTCTCCTCTCAATACAAAGCCCAAACTTAGGAGATTGTGGGAATGGAAGGAAATGTTTAAAGCTGAGAAATACAGGCAATAAGTAATCTTGAATTCATAGAGCAGGGGAGTGTGAACTTGGAAGGCTCCATTTATTACCTATGTTCCTAACTCTACTGTGAAGTCCTGAAAGACAAAATCTAGTGGGTATTCTGTTTTGCATTTACCTCAGTATTTCCCACATTGTTGGAGGACAGTAAGTTTGGGCTGAAAAACAAAAGTTTTGCCTGCTTCCCATGTAGGTGAGGCCATGGGATATTTTTTAAAATCATCCACAACTCCTGTCGTCAGAGATAAAATACCTTGTTGAAAGCCTTACTTCTGGTTAGTAGAGGGGCTAGTATTCAAACCCCCATTATATATGTAGTGAGTGACCCACTCCCATTCACTTTGACAACAGCTCTCTGGCTTATTCTTAACAAGTAAAAGGGGGAAAGTCAAATACCTCACCCTTTTTATAATAAGAGGTTCATCCAACTCACATGTTGTATATTAAAATGAGGTATTAGTTGTTGTTGCTGTTTCCAGACAGGATCTTGTGATGTAGACAAGACTGACCTGACCTGACCTGACCTGACCTGACCTTCAGATCTTCCTGCCTCAGCTTGCTAACTGCTGACATTACAGACGTGAGCTCCCACACCTGTCAACTTAATTTTATAAATGGTCTTCTCATCACTAATCTGAATTCTGGGCTGTCTTGATTCCAAAATGAATTTAATCAAATCTGAGTTCTTAGTCCTGATTTTGAGTTTCAAATATCCTTATCAAATTCCATCAAATAGCAACAATAAAATACTCACTTTACTTCTCAGAAACAGTTCGGCTCTCATCTTCAGGAACCAGACATTTCTCATGCTCCTCCATTTACATCAGGATCTGGAGCCTTGTGTTCCTGATACACAGAATCCTGAAACTATTGTTTAAAATAGTCTAAAGAAATCTCCAACAACTGACTTCTCACTAACATGTGGAGTCATGAGTCATATTCCTGGTAGTGAACTATGTATGCCAGATTTCTCAGCATTTTTTAAACCAACAATGACTGCGCAAATTGTCCAAAGGCTCAGATACCATATTCTACTTGAGAACTAGGCTTTTCTACAAATTGTTTGCCAACTAATTACAAAGTGCCAGGCATTTCTCTAAATGCTGCAGCCATAGCAACAAATATAAAACAGATTTTGATCTACATCAAAGTGCAGACACAGAAGCTGGGTGGAGGTAGGCATTAAATAGTGATGTTCTGTGATGTGAATTTTGAGGTTCTGGGGAGAAGACAGTCAAATTTGCCTAAGAGAGCTGAGAAAATTCCACAAATCTGGGCCATTGGCATGATTCTAGAAGTACAGAAAGGAGGGGATTGCAAGAGTTAGAAAGACGCATGTGGAGTTTGCTATCTGGTAAAGTCTACATTGCTAAAATACATGTGTTGGGGGTCAGCTTAAAAATAGCAATGTCCTTGTCTTCAAAGTGATTCATCAGTCCAACGCCCTAATTTTTAGAGGAGAAAATTAAAGGTCAGAGAAAGTGACAAGTGTCCTCATGCCTTTTCCTCTCCTGTGGAAGTTTTACTACTGCTATTTCATGAACAGCATGATTCTCATTTTTCTTTTTCAGCAGGGATAAATATTCCTGACCTGGCTATTCCAAAAGCATCTCAGTGAAGGTTAGCAAACACACACAGGAGAATAAAAGCACTTCCTGCCGCAGGTCCTGCTTCACCTAATCCTACAAAAGTGTCAGAGACTCTGAAATAAGTATGCTCTGGCCATAGCCAAAATCCATTCCCTTTAAGAGTGATCCTGTAACAAATCAATGTGTATGTACATCTCCTTGCTTTTTCATTAAGGGATAATTACCTGTTCTGAGGAGAGAGGTAAATTTGCAAATAAGTGTTTGAATGTCCTAAATAAAGTTTAAAAAGAGGAAGAATTTTGGTGCATTTGACAAATAAAGAACAACTAATTTTTCAGGGTCACAATAACATAAGCAACACTGTAAATTCATTGTGTGACTCAGAACACCCTATAGATTTGAACATGGTTCTGTAAGCTATTTCACCCCACACTTTTGGTAAGAAAATAGTAGTTTTGGTGACCTCTGTAGAGGCACTGGTTTCAGGTTCTGTCTGACTTCACATGTCTGTTAAGCTCTTTTCTTTAAGAAAAACTGTACTAAAAGAGATCAAGTATACAGAGTTTCAAAAAATTGACTTGATTACTCCCACTGAGGCAGACTGATGACAATGACAGACATGGTCACTGCAGCATTCTAAAGGAGATGGACTAACCATATAAACATATTGATACATATTATATAATATACAGAAAGCACATCTATATACTATATATATATATAGTCCATTTATATGCACTGCATATATGATGGAACATAGTTCATACATATCTTTTTCAATACAATATAATTAAAAGGATTTTTACCTATCAATTTAATTTTATTAATTACATTTGGGAACAAATAATCTACTATGTGCTACATCTCTGATGATCAAAAGAAAGTTGTTTCTGGAGTGACACTACGGCTTGGACAGCCTTTAGACCTTCATGAATCTCATGAAGCAACCACAGCTTAAAATAAACTATAACAGCAGGATTTGAACACATCATAATTCAATCTTGCAATGAACACGACACTAAGATATACTCTAGAAGGTAAAAAGGCTAAGGGGATATCATCGCAAATTATCAATGTTTTACTAGGAAATTAACTACTTATGTTTCTCACATACATTCATTCTTGTTTAATCAAGTAGTTGAACAGAACATTCAGTATAGCACAATTAAACACAGATGTATCTATCTGAGACTTAAAATGAAGAAATTCTGGGAAGCTATGAAAGACAAAGCACAGATGACCTCCGACCTCTCCTTCCTTACAAATGGGAAAAGACAAACCCGAGGAATGCTGTTAAATCAAACGTTCTGTACTTTTCTGTCTTTTTAATTGAAATGGCATCATGTACAGTCATTGTACATGGGATTTCGTTACATAAGGACTTTTCCATGCATATTGACATTGTCCCTTGAGCTTCTGGACTCTTTATTAGCTGAAGCATCTCGCCCCTAGAATAAGTTGGATAAACCACAGTGCCTGTGACATTAAGCACTCAGAGTCCATCCACCTGCACTGGGTGTCATCTGTAAGGCTTCTGCTTCTGAAACCAGAGAGGAGTGTGTGTTACTCTAGAGACTAAAGAGAAGAGGCAAATTCCACACGTGTCTATAGAAGTGTTGATTTAGAAGGCAATCTGAATGCAATCTGAATAAGTGCAACCTTAGTCCACTTCTCTAGAAAAATACAAGGACTTCACATTTAGATTCTCTCTCTTAGAAATCAATAGCCATTTTAAGTTTAAAATATCTATTCTGCTTAGAATTGTGGGTATTAAAGGCATGGATTATTGCCTACATGGATAGCGGCATTACAAATGCCTTGTACAAAAGTCATTACCCTTCTTCAGCTGACTGATGACTTCATATGTTCTGGGAGTATTTTTATCTTTTGACACAATGCTCTACACCATATGGTACAACACATTGACAAACAAAAAGGGTAGAAGTAGCTTGAGATACGTACACATACATATAATTATACATGCATATATATATTGCATATATGATGAAAGATATAGCATGTATGAGTACAAAAACATAAATAAAGCTATGAATTCTCTATACAATATGGTTCTGTAAATCTTTGCCCATGTATAAAATGTCATTAAAAACATGAAACAAGATTAAAAGTCTACCATGCACCTCAGGGCATTCCATAGATATCGCATTAACTATTATCCTCTGCTATATCAAGAAATATGTGAACTATCTGACACTTTCTCATTCGACGTTTAATGCTACTTTTCAAGTACAATAGTAACTAGAGCAATGTCACATGCGACTGCTTGCACAGCCCACTTAGAGAGGATGGTTAGAAGAGGAGAGACTTAACTGTCTTTAATGGACTGTCAGAGGATGAAGATGCTCTTCTCCTTTGGCTCTAGGTTCCTTCAAGATGCATTTCCATTGGAAACCAGTGGTTGGGAAGCAAATTTCCACAAGTTTTCAAAAGACCAAATTGTGATTCTCAGCCTGGACATTCCCCCATGTTACAGATCTGAGTATTATGGGTCCTGTTCTCTATGATAGGAATTCCAACCACGCCCCATGGTCGTGCATGCCGGGTGGGACACTTAGTCATCTCTGTCTAGTCATTTCCCGGTCAAAGTCCTGTGTGACCCATGCCCCATGGTCCACGTAGTCTCATGGACATGATGATGTGATCTCTGAGCGTGGGCCTGTGTGCGCAGATGCGTCCTGGAATTTATAAGGTGATGCCATGTTCCCCTGTCTGTCTGTCTGTCTGTCTGTCTGTCTGTCTCCCTCTCTCTCCCTCTCTCTCCCTCTCTCTCCCTCTCTCTCCCTCTATCTCCCTCTCTCTCCCTCTCTGTCTCCTCTCTGCCAGACCTGGCTTCTCCTGTCCTATCCCCTCTTCTCTAACCATTCTAACTCTGGTAACCATGGCTTGTGACTCTTCTGCCGACGAACCAGGGTCATTATCCTTTCTCTCTACATCATCTGAATATGGAGCAGCCTGGACAAACAAAGAACCCCAAATGCTCTGCTGAGCTGGAAAGCACACGTGACAAGAAAAGAGAGATCCACTTCTCCCGTCTTACCCTTCACATGTCTCAGCCTCACGGTCTACTGCAAACAGGAAATGGCAAGCCAAATGTGCCTGCCTTCTTTAACAGTATGCTGTTTGTTTTAAAATTTTTAATCCATGTATGCGTATCTTAGTTAACTTTCTACTAGAAATGTTTTCAAGTTGTATCAGGTCTTAATTTGCTCATTTTTAATAAAAGGGAAGTGCCTATGTCAGAGACACAATAGTAGTAAAAAGGAGATAATGGCATTAAGAGTTTGGCTTATTGCAAACACTATGCCTTTTATATTTTATTTTATTAATAATTTGTGCTATGTGCTGTTATGTATCATGATGTATATTTGTTAGTGTGGGTGTGTGCACTTATGTCTGTGTGTGGAGTCCAGAGCTCATCAGAATCGTTGCTTTATTTTTTGAGACACATCTGTCACTGAACCTCAAATTCGTCGATTTGGCTAGGGTGGTGGCCAATAAGCCCCATGGGTCTTCCTGTCTCCGCCCACTCCTCCCATTCCAACAGTGCTTGAGTTACAGACTCATGCTGCTCCACCTGACTTACGTAGGTGCTGGGGCTTTGAACTAAGCACACCAGGTACTTTATCAACCGAGGTATCTCCCCAGCTACTCAAACACTGTGACTTAGAACCCTGTACATTAACATCATAGCTATGAACATATGAAGCTACGTTGGAAATGTTATTTAAATGAGACATATTTTATGCCTGTATAAGATGAAGAATGTCCTTATGAGAGAGGACTTAATAAAATGCAATATAATAAAGAATACAAAGAATTTGCCTTAAGTTTTTTGGGCAAAAAGTTTTTGCTGTCATCATTCTCTTTCAGAAACAGTTATACAATATACCAACTCTAAAAGTGATGTCTGACATCCAAAGTAGTTTATTCCTTCACATCCTATCCCCAAAGACCAGCATTACCAAAATACAATTCAACTGCACTTTGCCCTAGATGAATGTGATCAAACAATAAGCCACTTGTTTTCTGGGGCTAAAATGGTTTGCGTCCTAAGTTACAGTCACTACAAAGCATTGCTTTCACCAAGACAACTTTGATTTTCAATTATAAAACCTGGTCCCTTTAACATTCTATGATCGTTGGTCCTGTCATGTTTTTAAATGTACTTAGAGCCAAACATTTATAAATGATTGCGTATGATTATCAAAAACAGGCTTAACTTTTTCACAGAGAAATTTTGTTTTGTTAAACAAAGTATCTATCCATCTATATGAGGGAAGGGAATATGATATAAAAATCCAGCACCTAAAACTGAAAATCAACTAGGCATATTTTAAAACTGCAAATTCTCAGGAGCAGGAATTTTAGGTGTTGGCTACACTCCAGTTACTGTGTTTTTTAAATAGGTTTGTGCTGAAGAATAATCATTGCACCAGTACACTCTCTTTTATAAACATTCTTGGTTGATAAGACATTGCTTAAGACACCTTTGATTTTAAATAAGAAGAAATGATATGCATGGCTTTGAGTATCAATTTGTATGATTTTGTATATTGTGATGTTGAGATAGCCCTAAAATATTCATACTGGAAGAAAAATAACTATGACGGCTCAAAACAGTTCATTTATTCACTCATTCTCCTTGGGTACTCAGTGCCCCACGTTCAACTAGGTGCTTAATCCAGTAAAACTTGTAAATTTTTCCTTCATTAACTATTTAGGATGAAGGTGCAAGAAGAAATGACAATGATTTAAATCATACTATAGTTACACTTTTGTTAGAAATTCTATTAATTTTTATATTCAGCAATTACAGAATTAATTAATCCTTTTTACTCTTCTACAGACAAAAATGTCCATTCCGCATACTTCTGTGTTAAAAAAAAAAAAGAAAGAAAGAAAGAAAGCCAAGCCATAAAGTGAGCACTTCAGCTATAAAAGGCAGGATATAATTGATGTCCCCTTCTCTTATTCAGCAAGGTAGCTTTCCGCAGCTTTGTCCTTTGC
The DNA here is from genome assembly GCA_902168325.1 of Peromyscus nudipes. NCBI lineage: Eukaryota > Metazoa > Chordata > Mammalia > Rodentia > Cricetidae > Peromyscus > Peromyscus nudipes. Next base: position 69,505 of record CABHPH010125309.1, read on the forward strand.
CTTTCACAGAACAGTAACCTGGAGCAGTTTCAGTGGGATTTTACTTTGGATGAAGTACAGAGCCACTCTCCTGCAAGAGGCTGTCAATCCTTTCTCCACAGCCTGCAGCCTGATCCACTCTAAATTTTGGAAAGACAGTACAATGTAGTCCCTCAGGTCCCTTTATAAGTCAGTCATTCCAGCACCCCCCCCCCCCCCCGCAGCTGAAGGCAGCCATCATAGATATGTATCAAGACTATGTTAGAAGAAGTTTCCAGATTGAATCACATCTGAGGCCCAATGCCTATAGCCCGTGTCCCATTTTCAAACATTTGGAAGATGCATTGAGATGCTAGATACATAACAAACACTCAAAACTTACTGTGAATTACTAGATAAGGAAGAAACATAGATGGATAATTCATCACCACCTGTGAAGCCTAAGATGAAGAGTTTTCAAATTACCGTGTTTACATGGTAGAAAATGAATGGAATTTATGAGTATCTAATGCTGCTCCTCAGGGACAACCAGTACAGTCAGCCACAACCCAACCCTGTCCCCTCGTTGCAGCCTTCTTTGAAGAGGCATTATAGTTCAATGAAGGAAGCATAGAAAATAAGGCTGTTTTCCAATGAATGCCAGAGCAAATCACTGCAAATTTATTATCTGACAGATTTGGAGCCCAGAAGACCAACATGGGTCTCAGTGGGTTACCATGGTGTTGACAGGGCAGGTGAGTCTAGGTCACCTTCAGGAGCCTCTAAGAAAAATGTTTCCTTGCCTGCCCCACCTGGTAGAGGCTGTTTGTATTCTTTGGTCATGGATTCCTTCATCCTTGATCCATCTGCAAGGTCAGTAGCAAGTTCCTGGGTCCAAACTCCAAGCATAACTAACTCCCCCCAAACAAAAACAAAAACAAAACAAAACAAGCCAGCAACAGTGAAGTCTTTATTACTTCTTACTCCCATCCCAACCACCACTCTTTTGTTTCTGCCTTCCTTCTCCAGTATTTGCATACATGTGTATACTATGGATGAATGTGCATATATTGCACATACATATGGTTATGTGTGTGAGGTGTGGGGACAAATGTGCAGGTGAGCTTATTCATGTACGTGTGTGAGCACAGAGCCAGAGATTGACATTGGATGTCTTTCTCGCTCACTTTCTATCTTAGTCACTGTTCTATAGCCATAACAAAACACTACGACCAAGGCAACTTAAAGAGAAAAGCGTTTATTTGGGATCTTGCTTACAAGTTAGTCCATCATCACCACGGTGGGAAGCATGTTGGCAGGCAGGCACACATTGCACTGAAGCAGGAGCTGAGAGCTCACATCTGATCTGCAAGTGGCAGGTAGAGAAAGAGAGGAAGACTAGGCCAGGTGTGACCTTCTGAAACCTGAAAGCCCACCCCAAGTGACACACCTCCTCCATCAAGGCCACAGTTACTTCAACAAGGCCACACTCTCTAATCTTTCCCAAACAGTTCCACTAAATGGGGATCAACTACTCAAACATATGAACCTATGGGGGCCATTCTCATTCAAACCACCACAGTGTCCATTTTATATATTGAGATGGAATCTCTCACTGAACCCGGGACTCTTGCTCTAGCTAACCAGCTAGCTCTAGGGATTTCCAATCTCTTCTTTCCAAGGCAGGCCATCAAGCTTGTCTGGCTTTTCCATGGGTATTGGGGATCCAAACTTCAGTCCTCAAGCTTGTACTAAAAGCATTTTACCCACTAGCCATCTTTCAAACCCCAGTGACTTGCTCTAAATGGTGGTGAGACCCATCCAAAATTGGGACTTAAGAAGAGGAACTATAGCACGGCATACTCACTGCTCAGCTATTCAACCAAGAGCCACCGACATTGATGGAGAGCTCCCTGACATCTCTCATGTATTGTGAAAATATAAAATTCTACCTGTGAGCCTGGTGAACGCTCCAATGCCACAGGACTTTTCTCAGAATGGCCCACATCCTTTTCCTGTTTCTATGAAAAATGGGAGAGATTAAAGTAAAACAACCATTGTTGATGGCAGCATAGTTCTTCTCCTTCAGTGGGCAGGAATAGCAATGAGTGAATCTAGAGCTTCATCTGTTTTATTTGGGAGTGATTAAGCATAGCTGACATTCCTTATTTCCTGATTTCTTAGTTGTGTATTCAGCCAATTGAAGACTCAGACTATCCAGGAAGAAGCAGCAACTGTACCAAATGAACTTTTTCTCATCAGATGCTTAGGTAATACAGCACAGTGGTATCAGGTATTAAAGTAACCTACAGATAGTTAAAGTTTACATTGTTATAGCAGGTACTTGAGCATAGCAGCTTTTGGTATTCAAAGGAACGCCTCTGTAGTAAATGCCCTTTAGATAACCAAAGGACAACTGTCATTAAAAAGAGAAATAACTTCCTTGTATGGAACAGTAATATCGGCCAAACATTATTTTTTAAAGATTTTTTAAAATTACATTTTATTTATTCTCTCTCTCTTCTCTCTCTCTCTCTCTCTCTCTCTCTCTCTCTCTCTCTCTCTCTCTCTCTCTCTCTGTTGGTCAGATGACAACTTTCAGGAGTTGATACTATGATATGCATTCCAAAGATGGTCCCTATTGCTGAAGATACTGTGTACTTCAGAAACAGGGCCCAAATACCCGTGAGCGAGAAGTGACCTGGATGTTTCTCCCTGAGGATCATGGTACCAGAAGGTACCATGAAAGCTTCTACCACAGGGAGGCTATGATGCTTATTAACTACCTCAATGACCACCGTGGTATGGTAACCCTAAGGATGCAGTAGTGGTACTCATACTTTGGTGGTAACTAACAGCTCTGTAACTGCACTGAAGGACCCATTCAGTAAGAGGGAAACTATGCTTGGTACTGGAAACTTAGCTAACTACTCAGGGCTAGTTAAGTCATGGTAACTGGAGGAAAATTGACAACAACTAATTTACTAAACCAGGATAATCCCTAACAACAATCTATAAACAGTTGTCCCTATATTCACAGATAAGTTTAGTCTTCAGCCCTTATTAAGGAAATTTCTCTTTGCAACAGAGACCACTATAGAAAACAACAACCATTTAAAATGCAGAGTGTGGCACCCAGTCCCAATGGATATACCTACAAAATACTCCCACACCTATGGCTCAGGGAGCATGGTGGAAGAGGGGATAGAAAGACTGTAAGGGCCAGAGGATCAGGAAGTTTGCTGTGAGGGTGTGTCTCCTGGGAATGTCAGAAGCTACATCCATAAAGTCTCACCAGCTGGACTGACAAAACATGAGCTGCAGAATGATGACACCAATGAACATGCCAAACTGCATGGAGAAAAGCCCATGAGGCCTCAAGTCTACATGAAGAACTATAGGAAATTGAGGAAATCTGGGAGACAGAGTGGTAGTCCTCCCACATAAGAGCACACCAATTGGCTGTCTGGTACTGAACAGTAGTCAGCCCTGAAAACATGCATGCAAGTAATGTTATACAGACTGAACAGCTCGTATTTGGGAATATATATATATATATATATATATATATACATATATATGCATGCAATAACAATTAGCAAAAAAAAGAGGTCATGAAGGAGAGTAGGAAAGGTATATAAGAGGGTTTAGAGGGAGGAAAAGGAAAGGAGAATTGCAATTAAATTATAATCTCAAAAAGAAAAAATAAAAATGGGTGTTATTAAAAGTACAGTCCAAATTTGTACAAACCACATATTGTGTTCTTAGCTCTCATCTGCAAAGAAATAAGCACAAAATCTGAATGTCAAGATTTCATAATGTTTAGACCCATTTGACAGAACCATGTCATTTATACTGAATCAATTATTAAAGAAACATTACCTTGGGTTTAAGTGTTATTTAAATTTTACTCTATGAAAAATTTTATTAATTTTCCAAATAATGTTTTTAACAGATGCAAATATAAAGAAAAAGTTAAAAAGCAAAACTAGCTCTTCACTAAAGCAGGCTGAGAAGCAGTGCAATAGAAAATCCCAAGCCGGGCAGTGGTGGCGCATGCCTTTAATCCCAGCACTTAGGAGGCAGAGGTAAGTGGATCTCTGTGAGTTCGAGGCCAGCCTGGTCTACAGATTGAGTTCCAGGACAGGCTCTAAGACTATACAGAGAAACCCTGTCTCAAAAAACCAAAAAGAAAGAAAGAAAGAAAGAAAGAAAGAAAATCCCACACAAGTAGAACAGGGGCACCCCAAAGGCATTGGCTGGTAGAAAGAATTTACCACCTGGTCTAGATTACTTTTAAGTTATGGCAACTAAAATAGCTAATGATGTAGACAGATAGGCAGAGCAGGACTCAGAAGAAAACAAGTAGACTAAGAAATTGAAAAGGCACAAATAACTAACAGTTCTTTGAGAATTTGTGACATATACAGTTGGCTAATGTACCCCAGAACAACAGCACTGCCGGTAGCTGGCCACTGACAGGAAATATTTTCAAGGGACTCGAGAGATGGCTCAGTGATTAAGAGCACTCACTGCTCTTCCAGAGGAAGGTTAGATTCCCAGCACCTACATGGATGCTCACAACCCCAGTTCCAAGGGAATCTAATGCCCTCTTCTGGCTTCTGTGGGCATTGCATGAATATGTTGCAAAGACCTACATGTGGGTAAAACACAGGTGCACATAAAATAAAAATAAAGGAAGAAAGCACTTTTAGTTTACTTCCTTGCCATTAGGTAACTAGACTAAACTGTTGAATAAAGCCTTGGTGATCAGTGGATGACAATTTATCATAACTTTCTCTGGATATTTCAGGTTTCCAGTGTGACAAGTGTTCAGTATACAGGTGGTACATTGATGGGTATTTGATATATTGTGGTTCAAAGACATGTAATATGTTCACTGAGGTTTTCAAAACGGATAAGAGAGGGAACCTGGATTCAAGTCAGGAATGAACGCCAGGTGCATGCAGTTATATGAAACTGCCTCTTCTCAGAAAATCTACAAATGTAACTCAAAAATAACCACTTACTTTGGTAAACATTTACAAAAAGAAAGATGTAAAATATATGGTAGTGACTTCTTAAATATAACACCTAAAGCATGATCAACAAAAGAAGAAGAAAAGAAATAAGCTGAGTTGCCTTAAAGTACAAAACTTTTGTGTTGCAAAAGACATTTAGAATGGAAAAGTAATCCATAGACCGAGAGAAAATACTTTCAAAATGCAGACTAATAAAGGGCTGGTGACCAAAGTATACCAAGAACACTTGAGAATCAACAAGGACAAAACAAAACAATCTCATTAAAAACTGGGCAAAATACCCAGGCAGACAATTGACCAAGGGAAACAAGTGGACAGCAAACAAGTGTATCAAAAGCCATCAGTGAATTATAGATAAAAGTCATGAAAGAAGTACCAAAGCACCTATTAGAATGCTAGGAACTAAACACTGAAAATGCCAAGTGATGACACAGATGTGGATCAATGAGAACACTCGTTCAGAACTGGTTGGGAAGCAGAGTGGCATAGCCAATTTGGAAGACAGCTTGGCGTTTTCCTAAGGACATTAAATATACTTTAACATGTAAAGTCATTGTGCTCTCAGTATTTACCAAATAAATTGAAAACTTAAGTATACACAAAATTCTTCACATGAATAATTTTTAGTAACCTTCATCACAGATGTCCAAAATTAGAAACCATTAAGACTTTCTTTAGTAGGTAGAAGAACACGCTGTACACATTCATATGAAGGAATATTAATGAGTGATAAGGAGCAATAAACAATCACAAAGGAGCCTTGAATGCATGTTACTAGTCTACATACATGAACATTCTGGGATAATCAAAATTAGGAAGATAAGAAAAAGGTCAGTGATTCCCAGAGCTCAGGGAGTTAAAGTTTAACTAGCCATGTACTTAAAAACTGACTTTTAAACAGGCTATCCATGTGTATAAAAATAGACCTAAATCCCTCCCTCTCTCTCTCTCTACCTTCTCGAAAATCAACTCCAAGTGGATCAAAGATTTTAAGATTTGAAACCTGAAAAATACGTGCAAGCAATACACTCATACACACAAAGTAAAAAATAAACCTTGGAATTAAAACACCTGTGAGTTCATAAAAGAGAAACAAAACATGTGTATGCATGGGCACACACCTTCCACATCACCTGCTCAGAATACCTGATAATTAGACATAGAATTTGGGTTCTAGAAATATGAAGTTGCTTGGGAATTGGCATTACCACAGATGACTGTATAAAATATATATTTACTGAAGAATTGGACCCAAATAGGTGGTGGAGAGACTAAGAACTTTAAAGAACAAATCGAGGGGAAAGGAGACCAAGTTTGGAGGATTACGCACTCCCCAGGAGAGCTACACTATCACTTGAGGTGCCGGTTTGAGGTGACTGGAGTAACCAAAAATCAAGGAAAGAAATCTAAGTAATGAAAAATGAGCGTCTTTAAAAATACCTGCATCTAAACAGCACTCAGATTCTCGGCCAACTCTCTACGTGTGGAGTTGCCAGGAAGGTGCCTGAGCTGTAGGCTGAGCAGAGTTCAGCAGCTGCCCCCATTTAGAGGGCACTGAGGGTTGAATGGCATCTTCTTTAGTGCAAAGCGTTACTGTAACACCATACTGCAAGCCCAGTGGCTTATAGGAAAGAGAAATTTATCTCTCACTGTTCTGGAGGTTGGAAAGTCCAGGACCAAGGGACTGGTAGATTCAGTATCTAGTGAGGACCTGCTTTCTGATGAGCAGACAGCCATTTTCCTGCTGTGGCCTACAGAGAAGGTTTCATTATATTTTGGTGATGCTATTGAGCAAGTAAAATAGAATATGTTACTGTTGGAAGGGTTAAAAAATGGTGTGACTGCTTTGGATAAGTAGCAATTTTCCAACTCCATTTCCACCACGAGAACTACAGAAAAAAA
>CABHPH010125310.1:0-16679 GCA_902168325.1 Peromyscus nudipes
TTTAACTACCGCCCGGCCCTGCTTATCTTAGATGTATGTTCCAAATCTTGTTTTTCCTGGTACAGAAGTGGAAAAATAAAGAAACCACTCACCATTGCTGCTGTGTGTCTTCCTGAGCAAGAAAAAAAAAAGATATAGGCGGGGACGAAATAGAAGATGACAAAATGTATTAGTCAGTTTCCCATCAGCAATAAATACCTGGATAATCACAGAGAAGGTGTTTATTCCTGCTCATGGATCTGAAGGCTTTGCTCTGTGATCAGTAGGCTCTGCTCACTCTGGACTTGGGGGGTTTAAGAGGTAGGGCATAGTGGGAGGTATTTTGTGGGATGTGGACTCCTGTCTCACTCACTTCCTGGCCATGAAGTAAATAGTGTGGCCCTGCTGACCATTCTAACCATGGTATACTACCTCACCCTAAGTCTATCATCTCCCAAGAGTGCCACACAGGAAGCCAAACTGCTACTACAGAGTCTATTGGGGAATGTTTAAAATTCAAACAATAACACATGGGAAATACTAAATAGAAAAAAAATGAGGAGGGTAAGAAAGCATCAATAAACTAGTGAGTTGGGAAGGAATTGAGACATGACCTCTCTACACTGCGTATTAGACTAGCCACAATAGCTGATAGGTCAGTCATGGTTTGCATAGCAGCCTGTGTGCTTCTCAAATGCATCTGAGAGGTTTTAAGCATGAACTCATAAATGAGTGCACTCCAATTTTAAATTCATAGCTTTCCTTTCAAACATGATGGAGATGTTGACATCATCATGGCCTTAGAGGAGCTGAAAGACCAAATAATGAACTCGATAGAGTGCTTGGGATACCTCTCCCCACAACAAAGCTGAAGGAGCGGATGCTCTGGCGCCCTTGCCCTTTCATGACAGAATTAAGGCCTTCCAAATGTTACAGGATCAGCCTTTGTGTCTCCCCGCCACCCCAATTCATAAAGCTCATATCCTGAGCCCTCAGTGTGGTAGTGTTGGAAGTGGGGTCCTTTGGAAGGTTTAAGTGAGGTCATGAAAATGAGGTAATCATGAAACTGGTGTTCTAACACTAAGAGAGCCCAGACTCCATTTGTTTTCAACCTCCACAGATGCCTAGCGTAATATTTTATGTAACGGGGAATCCATAAACATTTGATTTGTTGGTCAGTATAGATCACCAAGTTTTGTGGACACATAAGAGCGCTGATTGGTTAGTCACCACTTGTGTCACAGGTGGAGTTATATGAGAAAAAAATCTCTACACCCAACCTCACAAAACAGATGTGATTCACTTCTTCACATTTCTTCACATTCAACCCTTCTCTCCGTGAGCCAGAGCTAGGCTGGCTGGGAGCTTCTGTGGGCGGGAAGGTTCCAGAAGCAGAATATTATACTGCAGCAGAGCTTGAGGCTCTAGGAGACTCGGCCAGTTTTACCCTTCATTGTGGAATAATAGAACTGGAAGTCTTCAAGTGTGGGGCTCAAGGGGGACACTGAGACCAATTGTTCTTTTTACATTTTTACAAGAGATTTATTAGAGGACATGTCAATAGCCTAGACAGGTGGGGCACTGAGGAGAGACCAGACCCATGTGACAGAATTGGGGGAGGTGATCCTTCTATTGTTTTTATAGTAAGAAGGGGGATGGGAGAATTGGGAGAATTTGAAAGGTTTCTCTTCTCTCTCTCTCTCTCTCTCTCTCTCTCTCTCTCTCTCTCTCTCTCTCTCGTCCAAAGTCCTCTGTTGCTAGGGGTGGCCAGTGAGTACTCAGATAAAGAATGTCACGTGATCAGTAACCATCTTCCTCACCAGCCACAACATGGGGTACACAGGGTAGGGAAAGGCTGGAATCTAGAGAAACAAGTTAAATTTTTTTCTAGCATCCAAATGACTGGAATTTGGGGAATTGGCACAATTCAACCAAAATGGAGGAGAGCTTTACAAAATGTCATGGCCCCGGATAGCAAGAACCAGGCAGCTTCTATGGAAAAAATAAAAGGGTAACATGGTGCCCTTTGCCAGAGAGGAGTGTGGGAAAGAGGTAAGAGATTGGCAGAAGTCGTTTGTCCAACACTGTAAGCAAATTTCCACCTTGTTACTCACTAAGAGTGCTAACACTGCACAGCTTACCCCAAACAGCACGGTTCAGCCCAGTTTCGTAAAAACTAAACTAACAAATGACTATAAAAGAAATCAATAGCACTTACCTCTTAGGCAATGCAAGAAACTTTGGGATTTTATACGTAACAGTGTGCTAGGTCTTCCTGTGAAACGTACCGTTACTATAGTAACAACATTTTAAAAGTTTTGCCTTAGCAGCAGCCATTTGCACTTCTCCCTTGCTAGAATCGGTGCTTTGATAAAAACAGCAGTGTTTGTTTTGCTCAGGCTGCTGTGCAGGCAGGATTCTGGCCTGGGAATCATGAGTGCACGGGTGTAGAGATCAGCCTTAGGGAGTGATAACCTCTCACTGTCTGGATTCCTTCCTGGTGGTACAGGAATCTTGCCCGCTTCCTTAAGGATATCTCTAATGCTAATGTGACTGGAAACTGGAGACTGAAGAAAGCTACATTAAGATGAACATATGAAAGAAGTCATGAGGAAAAAAAAAAGGCTTGGTCCAGGTCCAGATGCAGCTGGGGTCTGTGTTGATGTTTGTGGCCCTTGTCACCTCAGGGGCCCATGGGAATCAGAGGGCCATGATGAGCAGGCCCCACCCTTCATTGGCCCAGGGAAAGCTGGCCTTATCTCTCGCTGGACACTGTAGCAAGAGAGCTGGCCCCTGCATTCGAGAGAGATGGCCCCACCCCTCACTGCAAGTAGGGTGAACTGAACCTGAGGGCATGAGCATAGGGATGCTGAGTCCATCCCCTCGAATAAGGTGGGAAGCCCCAGTGGCCAGCACTGACCAGCCCAGCTACCACCCAGGCCCACAGCCTGGCCTTGGGTTGGCCCACCCTAACATCCACCCCATCTAGGACCTGCTGGAGATCATGAACCACCACAATGGTGTACCAGAAACCCAAAGCCTTGAACCAGACTAGTGACTCATTGCAATGAACATTTGCTAGTAAAGCTGATTGGACAAAAGGGTGTACTGTTAATATTCTAATCCTGCCCCTTGGCACCACCCTGTGTTCTGACATAAAAGTCTCTTTAAAAAAAAGATCTCTGCCCATTTCTCTCTCTTTCTTCTGCTTCCCTCCCACAAAGTACGCATTGCAAACCAACCCCCCTTCCTCTCTCTTCCTCTCCTTTCTGTCTTACCTTTCTCTTTATCCTTCATTATAATAAACCATTTCCACTCGGATGCAGCCTCTGGGTTGTGAATGTTCAGAAAATATATATGCCACTGTTCTCCACCCAAACAGCAAAATGGCACAGCCCAGCAGAATCAGTGACAACCCAATATCACACATCTGCCTTTATTTGAATGTTGGGTATTGCATGATGGGAAATAGCAAGCATAGTAGTTTGCCCAGCAGAACTGAACATCAACCAATCAGGACAGCCCTTGCTTACATGGCAGGAATTACACTACTGAAAATTGCTACCACTGGGCCTCTTCCACGTGGCTTATTGCCATAGGCAAGGGTTCTCCTTTTCCTTCAAAGAAAAAGAATAACGTCGGTGTCGCACAATGGACCCATGAACAAAGAGAAGATTGCTCTGCAGGGCAATCGTTTTTGCAAAAAGGGCAGCCAAGACCCAAAGCACGCTAGGCCAAGACTTCCTTTTATCCTGGATGGCGGTGGTGACTGTGTCTCGTCCCATAGCTGGGAGCACTTTGTTATCTGACACTATTGGCTGATCAGTGCAAAGGGGAGGGGGGGGTCTGGAAATGAGTGCTTGCCAGGCTAAATACATTTGATTAAAAACAAAGCAAATAACGTTTCTCACACTTTCATGGCCCTGCTCTCTGTGTATGTGCTAACTAAACTATTTTCTTTCTACTTCGGCCTAAAGTGTGAATTCTTTCACCAACCAGATAATATCCCTGAGAACCATTCATTTCTGATTTTAACATATATGTGTGTGTGTGTGTGTGTGTGTGTGTATGAATGCAACTCCTATGCCTGCCCCATCCGACTGCACATTTCTGTGCTCAGGGGCTTTCCACAGTGCCCAGGAAGTAAGTACTCAGTGAATACTAATGAAAGAGCCCAGCAAACATCTTCTGCTCTCTTCCGGCTTAGCTACATAAGTGGCAAAGGTCAGGCCTTTGTGTTCTGAGCATTCCTGTGGAAATGACCCCCACGTCATCTCTTCCAAGTCCCAGGGAGGAGCAACCTGTTTCCTGCCTCACTGGCCAGGTGCTGCACTAAGAAAGGATGCCTCTTCACTTAGCTACCCCAGGGAAGGAAGCCAGTCCTCAGCGGCTCCCCATGGAGTGACCTGGAAAATCCTGTGTGAGGCCATTTTCTCCAAGACTGTCTAGTCCTTTGCTATGTACCAGTTACCACCAGCCACTCTCTGACCAGATCAGTTCTTTCCTGGCCCCTCCCACATCTCCAGGTAGATACTTTTACTAGACTCTGTCTTATTTATATCTTTGCTGCTCTTTGGGTAACTGATTTCTATAAGAATTACTTTAGAAGCCATTCATCTTCCCCTGTAGAACCTGAGCTGTATCCTGTTAAGAAATGCACCTCACATGACTGCCTGGATCCGTGCCAGGATGCCTGGCCCATAGTTAACATTCCACACAGACTATTAGAAAGGAATTCCCCTGGGTAGGGGAGTTAGCTCAGTCCATAAGAGTTCACTCTTCCGAATCCATGTTTAAAAACGAAAAAAGTGGGGGGTAGTGATGTGTATTTGTAACCCACAAGTGCCACAGAGGTAGAGGTCCACTCAGTGAGCCCAGGGTCCCAGTAAAGAACCCTGTAATGAAAAAACAGGGTGAGGGCTGGAAAGATGGCTCAGTCTTTAAGGGCACTTGCTCCTCTTGCCAAGGATACAAGTTCTGTTTCCAGGACACAAAGCGACTCACAACCATCTCCAACTCCCGTTCCAGGGAATCTGACACCCTCTTCAGACCTGCATAGGCACCATGCATGTTCATGGTACCCAATGCATGCACACATACATATAGGCCAACACTCATACGCATAAACTTTTCCAAATCATTTTTTTTTTCAAAAAACAAGATGGTGTAGGGGTGGAGTAGGGTGAGTAGTTCCTGGAGAAATGGCTTAGAGGCTAAGAGAACTTGCTGCTCTTCCAGAGGACCCTACTTGGGTTCTCAGCTTCCATGCCAAGTCATGCATGCATCTCACAACTGTCTGGAATTCTAGTTCCAGGGGACCTGATGCCTCTGGTCTCTTTGGCACCTACACTCAGCTGCACATACTCACAGTCAGACACATACCTATACACAATTAAAAATAAATCTTTTTTGGGCAATGGTGGCTCACCTTTAATCCCAGCATTCGGGAGGTAGAGGCAGGTGGATCTCTGAGTTTGAGGCCAGCCTGGTTTACAGAGCTAATTCCAGGGCAGCCAGGGCTACAGAGAAAAACACTGTCTCAAAAAACAAACAAACAAACAAATAAATAAATAAGATTTTTTTAATTAAAAAAAAAACAGGTGGAGAGCTGGGAGACAGCTTGCTAGGAAAAGTGTTTCCTATTTAAGCATGTGGACTTGTGTTCAAATCCTCAGAATTCACTTAAAATTCCAGAGTCACAGATGTGCCTACAACCCTAACGCTGTACAGGGTGGAGACAGAGGGATCATGAGGGCATGACAGCCACCAGCCCAGGTCCAGGTTCTGTGGGAGATCGTGAGTCAAGAAAATGAGGCACAGAGCGGCAGAGCAGGACACTGGATGTCCTCCTCTGGCCTGTGTGCGGGCTGGCTCACGCTCCTGTTCATGTGTTCATATTCCACACACTCACACACAGAGAGCCAGAGCCAGAGAGAGAGAGAGAGCGCACATGGCTTCTGAGAAACAATACTTGAGACTGACATTTGACTAACACACATGCACAGTCACAGATGTACACACGCAATACACAAGAATAATTTCTAATGTTTTACACAACACTGGGTGTGAGACTAGATTTCCCAATTATCTGTTGGATATTTTATAAATAACTGGAGAAAGTAGCTTCCAAATAAACACCCGAAGGATATGCAAGTGTCAATTTTCCTGATTTTTATCAATACATTTTGCATATGCATATTGAAATATCACACTATGCCCCAAAAATATATATAATAATTAATAAACAATTTATCTTGATGAAAAAACTTGTGAAGTTTGATATGGAAAGCGTAGCTACATTAGTTGAGCATTACATACTGTATACATGTGTTGCCACATGGTACTCTATAAATGTGTACAATTAAAGTTATTATTTCATTTATACAGAATAACCAATCTTTATTAAATCCTATGTCCCACTCAATTCCCAGCCGCAATTCTTTCCCTGCAGGCCTGGAAAGCATGCTGAGCAGAGACTCTGCAGAGTTTCTGTGGCCTTTGTAGGCCTCACCAGCAACTCACCAACTTCGTGTGTGAGTCTGAGTAGAATGCTGGAGCCCCCCTTTGCAGTGGCCTGGACAATATCCCGGCCTGGGCTTGTTCCCAAGGTCAGAACAAAGGCAAAGTTCCTCACTCCCCCACCCCTGGATTTGAAGAATGCCTTTTGTGAGGCCTGTCTGAGACACAGAGGCCAGGATGCTCAAGGCCCTCATAGCAGGTCGCCTGAGACATTTGCATATGGCGACTCCCCTTTTGGACTCTACCAACCCAAGGGAAGCTTTCTTTTTCCCCTTCCAGGCTCTGTGTCTTGGATGCTTCGGAATACATCACCTCAGTGTAAAGAGAAAAGGAGCCTGCACTGAGGGATAGTTTTCCTGCATGTGGGTTCCACCCAGTGGATCTGGGGGTGCTGAGCAGCTCAGGCTCCAAGGCAGGAGCTAAGTCCTATCTCTTAGGGCTCTCAGTCTCCAGGGCTCTTCCCTTCTCATATCAGACCTCCAGTTTAAATGGATTAAGGATATTTACATAGATTCACCCTGACTTGAGCAACCAAGAGAAGGTCTGGGATCTATCACCTCTCCAAGGGCTCTCCTTATCCGCATAGCTGGAAAGTGTGCAGTAGGTAGCCTAGACTCCATGTACATTCCCTGGAAAGCAAATATAGGGGTCAAGGTTTATGGGCCCGGCATGTGCTCCGCAGTGAAGCCCGTGAGTCACTCAGGCTGCAGGCTTTCCCCTGCCGGGTGACTCACTCTGTCTGAATGCTTCTCTCTCTTTTCCTCTTCACCCTCCAGCTGTGTGCAAGGCTCACTGCATCCTTTCCTGCATCTCCTTCCACAAACCTAGCAACATAATTTTCTTCTCAATGTTACACCTCATCTCCACGATGCTCAAAACTCTTCAGCAATGCTCTATTCAGTCATGAGACAGCATCAGACTCTCTGGGTGACTTTGGGACCGGTCTATCCTGACTCCCTACTCTCCAGTGATACCAACTCAGGCTAAAAAAAAAAAGTTGCTAGGTGCTTGTTGTATCAACTGGAACAGACTCACCTCTGTGCCATTGCCCAAATCAGCCCAGGGAGCTTCCTTAATCTTTCAGGGACTTCAACACAGTAAACCTGGATCCTTCACATCAACACAGAAAAGAATTTCAAAGGAAAGCCAGTGTGAATCAGAGTTGGGGTTTATTCAATCTAAAGAGAAAGGCATTCAAAAAAAAAAAAAGACTCTGCACACCCAGGAACATGAGTGTGAGCTTCTCAATTGCTAGAAGACATCTGTAACTTGTACTTTGAGTACAGGCGTCAAGAGGAGTAGCAGAAAAAGAAGTCTTACCCAGGTGTGGGCATGGGCTTCTCATTCCACATGTATTTTGGTGGCTCTCTAGTTATGTCTCAAGAGACTCCTAGGAATATTGTTTTCATTTTCTCCCTTCTTTGATGAGTGAGATTATCGGGGTAGCTGCAGAGGCCATTTGGATGGGATTGCACTCAGAGAAGGGAAAAACCAGGAGCTGCTAGAGTCCCCCCAGGGTCTTCAGGTAATGTCTCTTGCAGTAGAGTTTCTTCTGAGATTCCTAGAAAATCTGTAGGGTTACAGCCAGGAAAGAAGATAGGTCTTAAGCAAATGTTAAGTATTGGAATTCTTTCTTTAAAATATTTTTAAACGTATTATTATTGTGTATATGCACAGTGCATGGGAGGTAGTACATGTCACAGTGCTCATGGGAAGGAAATCAGAGGGCAACTTTGTGGAATTGGCTCTCTCCCTCCACTTTCATGGGAGTCCCAGGAACCAAGCTCAGGTAACCAAGCTTGCAAGTCGAGTGTCTTTACTTACTGAGCCATACATCAGCTTTGTGTTAGATGTCTTAATGCTCAAGCTAGCAAGAAGCTTCAGCCAGGCTCCTGGGTGAGGAGTTCCTTTTCCTTTTCACGTCTGTGATAACGCCGTTTTCCTAACCAGACCCATTGCTCATCTGCAAATATGTTCCTTTCTCTATAATGTGTGTCCTTAGTCAAGAGGTCTAAATACTTGACTGACAGGTCTGATTTCATGCTGGTCCTCCATCTCACCAGGAGAAATGTCAATCATTCTCATATTCCCCACCCTGCCACTCCCAAGCAAGAAAACTTTACCATGAGTTAGTTCTGCAGGGTGGAGTCTGATAATGAAGGTGACCAAACAGCATGCAAACAAACAGGAACTGGGGACAGGGTGACTTCAGGTGACTGAGTCAAGCCCGCCTGAGGTCTACCTCGGATGCAGAGCTTTCTAGCAGCCTATATTTCGACCCTGTTCAAACTGGGTTTTCTTTCATTTTTAATTATGTGTGTAGTTACCTGCAGAGGTCAGGAAACAGTATTGAATCCCCTGGAGCTAAAGTTACAGGCAGTTTTGAGTCACCTGACATAGATGCTGAGAACCGAACTCCAGTCCTCTGGAAGAGCAGCTAGCACTTTGAACCACTGAGCCATCTCTCCAGCCCTAAACTGGGTTTTCTGATGTAACAGCAAACCTTACAGACACAGCAGAGATTAAAATTATTCCCTTTGAAAGAACCAGCTTCCCTTAGGACAAATGATTAAGCAATATAGATTTGTATGGACTTAAGAAGCTCAGTAAATAGCACACAAAGGAATTAGCAAGCTCAACTTCTATGTGAAAATTTCCCTTCAGCCTCCTGGGACCCTCATTTCTTATGTGTGGTGGTTTGAATGAGAACAGCCTCCATAGGCTCATAGATTTGAATGCTTGGTCCCCAGAGACTCACAAGTGGGTTCTCCAGTTCCAGAGATAGAGGCTGGAGAAGCCATGTACCCGAACTAAAGCAGGGAGATTATATATGTTGTAGGTGAGGGATGATGATGTGTTCACACAAGCTGGGTTTGTGCCCAAGTATGGTTAAAAGCTGACCGATTAAGGCAGGAACTTGAGCTGCTGGCAGCTTCAGAGGAGGAGCTGCAGTAGCCACCAAGAATTCAGAACTGGGCTTTTTGGTGCCTTTCCTTTGGAGATTCTCTGAGAGGGTGGGGTTTAGAGAGAGGGGCACAGGAATGGGGCTTTCTGGATCATGCAGGGGTGAGCTGGAAGTTCCAACCAAACAGCTATGTCTCAAGATGTGAGCTCTCAGCTACAGCCCCAGTGCACATGCCTGCCTGCCATGATGGTCATGGACCCTAACCCTCCGAATCTGTAAACCCCAAATTAAACAATTTCATTTACAAGTCCCTTGGTCATGTGCTGGATCTCCTGTGGCTTGGATCTCAGAATCATGAGTAGGGGTAGCTGTTAGGATTCCTAGCCACTCCCCCAGCTACATGACCATGCATGCGCTGTCCAGCAGCCTGGCAAGATGCTTAGTCATCCCAGGGCCTTATGTCCTTCATAATACATACACCGTGTGATCATATAATTTGCATACAGTGTGGACACATGCACGTGCATGGCATAGCTGCATAGGCGCATATGCACATGCTGGGGGGGGGACCCATAAAAGCAGGTTCCACCCATTCCTCTGCCCCTATCCACACCAATTGTTTCCAAAAGCCTATTCACCTCTTTCCACCCATCTCCTTTCCTTAATAAATTCTTATAGTGGGTTTTGTTGTACCTCGTGTTTCTCTCGTGTGGTAAACAGCGCCACATAATAAATAACAGTAGCAGCAGCAAGGGAGTGAAGAAAGGACAGATGGACAGACACACAGACAGTGAAACTGGGATCAGGTGGATTTCTCTAATGCTATACTGCAATCTGGAACCTCACCATGTTGATTACGTATGGCCCAGGGAAAAGGGTTAGCTGGTCTAGGCAGGCAGTCTCAGGCTGCAAAGATCCAGGAGAAGAAAGACTCAGCTTGCTAGTATTTGCAAACACTAACCAATGTTCATAAATGTTCCTACTCTGATCCCTGGGGAGAGCCTTGTCACCCCTCTTCAGCCTGGCCCACATGGGTAATGACTTTGCCAAATCGTCCCATGGGTCAATTGGCCTTGAGTCCTCCACAGGCCATGCCCATGTCAAAACACACATTCACTCAGGACTGCACTCACCCAGGATTGCTCTGTTCCCTATAGTCATGGCATCTTATCACAGTAATAGAAAAGTAACTGAGACATATGTTTTATTCTTCTATCTATAAAATGAGTTTACACCTATCAGATTCTTTATTCATTTACGACACAATTGGTAATGATAGTTTGGAAAGAGTCTTTCTGCTTCTTTATATATGCATTTAGTCATTTAAAAATTAATTAAACACTTATTAAATGTTTGGTTATTGATAGCATATACATAGAAAACGCTGAGACATCCAGGCTAGGGTTTGGCAAACTACATGTACCAGCAATCTGGCCCCCCTCCTGTTTATATAAATAAAGTTTTATTGGAACACAGCCATGCTCATTCATTTGCATTCCATCTACATGTGCTTTCACAGTACAGCAGCAGAGTTGATTACTTCCCACAGAGACCATACGGCCCTAAGAGACTAAAATATTTATTATTTGACACTTCACAGAAAAACTTCACCAACTTCTGCTGTAGGCAGTTCTCCACAGCCAGAAGTTCTGGTTATAATAAATGTCTTTCTTCTTCCCTGAAGGGTGGTTCAGAAGGGCACTTAACCCATTTATGTAGATGCTGTCCCCACATCACATAACATGCTAGAAAATAAGCATGGGGATGAAGAACAAAAATTAAAACACAAATGCAAATGCATTTCAAGTTACTAGAATTAATTGATACCACAAGTAAGATTCAGGCCCCTTAAGTGACTGTTAGGAACCGTGCTGAGAAATGTGCACAACCCAACCCAGCTGGTACCAATGAAAGCCCAAGTGGGACAAAGGGACTAATTTTCTTCTCTTCAATCCTTTCCCGGGGTGCAGCATGCTTCTCAGAATACAGCCCTTATTTCAAGAAGCAATATCCCAAGGGCACATTAAGCCAACAGCAGCCCCATTCTGAGGCGATTCATACAGAAGTTGAAATATAGACAGACTCCCTATCATAATTTCTCTTTATTCATCTATACTATCTTGCAGGTAAGCCCTAGTCTGAATAAAATATAATTTATTCGGTTGCCACAGTGTGCTGGTACTTTCCACAAATCTCTTTTATGATACTACTGGAGTTAATTATTATGTCGTGTAATGGAAATGGTACTGACTGCTGAACTCAACAGATGCTGGTTTGAATTTGTGCATGTAGAACATGCTCAGTAGAGAAGCATGCATTTTTCTTCCAGAAACTGGACTTTCCTCAGCAGTACCCTACATTTAAATCTCTGTTTTCCAGAGTTGATAGAGAATCCAAGATAAAACTCTTTCTCCACTTGCAAGCACAGATCTGTTGTGTAACCACAACCTCCTTCCCTTCCCCGTTCATCTTCTATACCCAAGGAAAGGAAAGGCAAGCCTGGCCGTCACTTGTCTGGTTGCCAGCAAAAACACTTGGAAAAAGTAAACTTAAGGAAGGAAAGAAAGGAGGGAGGGAGGGAGGGAGGGAGGGAGGGAGGGCAATCTTACTTTGGCTCACAGTTGTAAGGTGTACAGTCTGTCTTGGAGACAGTAACTTGAGGCAACTGGACATTTTGCAGCTGCAACTGGGAAGCAGGGAGAGATGAATGCTGGTACTCAGCTGGCTTCCCCTTGGTATTCAGCCTGTGATCCTGGTCCATGGGATGGGTGTGGCCACAGTTAAGACAGTCTTTCTACCTTAATTCATCTAACTTAGAAACCCCCTCACAGGCACGCTCAGAGGTTTGTCTCCTAGGTGGTTCTACAGCCTGTCAAGTTGACACTCAGCATTAACCATCATCCTTGCCCTAATTTGAATAAGGGCACCATAACCTCCTAACGCTGTATTAAAGGAAAACAAAGATGTTTGTAGCCATCAAACTACAAAGAGGTAGCCAAGTGGGTAGTGGTCTTGCCACACAAATGGTAGGACAGGATCCACAGAACCCTCATAAAAGCTGAGCTGGCATGGTGGCCCACCTGTAATTCTGTAACTCAGGAAGTAGAGGCATTATGTTATCTTGAGTCTGCTGTTAACTAGACTAGCCAAAACTATAGCACAGGGTTCAGTGAGGGACCCTGCCTCAATACATGAGGTGGAGAATAATAGAGGAAGTCACTTGATGTCAACTTCCAGCCTCTTTATGCACATATACACATGAACACATGTACATAAACACATGTATACAAAACACACCTATGCATGAACAAAGAGAAAACAAAAAGCTGAGACACAAACAGAATGAATTTCTTTTTTAATTATAGTAATTTTTGTTTTTTGAAATTATAATTACACAATTTCCCCCCTTTCCTTTCCACTTTCCAACCCTCCAATGCACCCTCCTTGATCTCTCTAATTCATGGTCTCTTTTTTCTTTAATTATTAGTGTGTGTGTGTTTGTGTGTGTTTGTGTTTGTGTGTGTGTGTGTGTGTGTGTGTGTGTGTGTGTGCATAAATAGATACAACCTGTTCAGTGCATGTAATGCTATCTGTATGTCTATGATCTCAGGGCTGACCACTTGGTATTGGATAACCAGGGCGTACTTTCCCTGGGGGAAGACCATTTTCCTACAAGATATTGAATTTCTATAGAAGGCATTCTTCTCTCTGTGGTGATATTGTGTCCCCCAAAATATTGTGCACCCTAATAAACTTATCTGGGATCAGAGAACAAGAACGGCCACTAGATACAGAGGCCAGAAAATAGTGGCACACACGCCTTTAATCCTATCACTTGGGAGGCGGAGATCCATCCGGATCTCTGTGAGTTTAAAGCCACACTGGAAACAGCCAGGCATGGTGACTCATGCCTTTAATCCCAGAAAGTGAGCCTTTAATCCCAGTAAGTAATGGCAGGAAGCAGAAAGGTATTTAAAGCATGAAGACGAGGAACTAGACCTGGTTAAGCTTTTAGGCTTTTGAGCAGCAGTTCAGTTGAGATCCATTTGGATGAGGACTCAGAAGCTTCCAGTCTGAGGAAACAGGATCAGCTGAGGAATTGGCAAGGTGAGGTGGCTGTGGCTTGTTCTGCTTCTCTGATCTTGCAGCGTTCACCCCAATATCAGACCCTGGGTTTGTTTTTATTAATAAGACCTTCTAAGATTCCTGCTACACCTCTCCACTAGCTCAATGCCCAAGCCCAAGATTAAAGGTTAGTAAAGACTTCTGTTTCTTAACAGACAGGCAGCCACAGGCAGTAGTAACCACTGGTGGAAAGTTGGCCACCAGTCCCTGCTCTGGGTGTGTCTGATACATTTGCATCTAATTGGCAAGGTAGCTTTAGAACACCCAGAAAATACAGTGTCATACATGGCCCAGATCAAAGCCAAAGTAAGCCTTGCTAGCAGCCATGGGGCTTGGACTGCCAAAACCAGGCATGTAGCCCTGGGGACTGTCTTAGACACAGGCAAACACCCACTGGTTTATTTAGGGAAAACCTCTAAAAACAAAAAACAAACCTCGATTCAACTACTTTGGATCCTAAACCTGAAGGAAAAGGAAAAAATATTCAGAGTAGCTGTAGTATGGATGGTCAGAGAAAAGACCATTTATGTTCATCCTGCCTCTGAGTAAATAAGAAATTAGTTAATATTCTCTTTAGTCTCTCATGCAGTGAGAGATCTCAGCTTTTCAGTAAGATTTGGAAATGTCAACCGTACCTGAAAATATAGTCTTAGGAGCAAATGAAATGCATCCTTTTACTCAAAAACAACAAAAGCGATGTGCCGTTCTGATTCCAATGTTATGTAAAAGTAAATAAGTGTCTCACTAAACACTTAATCTTGTGTTTAGCGTCTTAAAAATTATATGTCATCTCAGAAAAACACACATAATACTATTTTGCATGCAATTTTAGTATCAACAGCTTTCTCAAAGAATAAAGCTTTCTCATAGGCTTGTTATGTATGTGTGTGTCTGTGTGTGTGTGTCTGTCTGTGTGTGTGTGTATGTGTGTGTGTGTGTCTCCTAGGTTAAAGAGTCCGTTATTAAATCTATTAAATGAAGGAACAAAACTAGTCACTAAAGGATGGTTTGCTATAAAGGTCTATCATCACTACTATGTAATTCAAGCCAGGCAGAGTTCGTGGCACATGCTGCAGGACAGGCCGCGCACCACCACCACCACCCAACCCTCCACCCACACTCCCCTCACCAAAAATTGCTACTTTTACTTTGTATGTTTCCACTCTCAAAATTCCTTAGAATGCTTTCTGTGCAGAACTAGGAATTATAGCGCTCAAACTCTTAAGGAATCCTAATATGAAAAAACGTTTTTAAAGGAGACAATGGAAGTGTCCAGATACGGGCATCATTCCTTCCCTTGAGTGTTTATTGAGCATCTCTCATGTGACAGACACTATGTCAAACATGAGAAGTGACATGTTAACAAGATACTTACAGAGCCATAACCAAGGCTCAAGAGTCAGTCAGTCTTTTATTTACCACACCATCAGCAAAACGCATCATAAAAAAGACAGTGACACTTCCACCTTAGGAGTTAAAGCAAATATTGCTCTAAGGTGACACCAAAGTACCACAAACAACATCTAAATGTCATCTCTTGCTATTCTATGATCGCTGCTGTGGGAAAATATTATATAGTGAGTATAAAGAATTCGGGTTATGTATCACCCCTGAAAGAACTTGGCAACACTGGAATCAGAATGGAGCATCCCTGTGGTTATTTTTAAATAAAAGGATGCATTTCATTTGTTCCTAAGACTGTATTTTCAGGTACAGTTGACGTTTCCAAACTTAGGGCTGGGACAAACCTAAACAACACGTCACCAGTGGATTCTACTATGGTAGGGGCCCTGAGAGCCAAGAGGAAAAAATAAACAAGAAACAAAGCCAAGAGCTGTCCATGTCCTTGAATGTCCCTGCCTCTCCGCCACATCTCTCCTGCAGCCTCCTTTCTTTTCCCCTCCCCATTTTAATATTACAGCCTAGTAGTCCAAAATACCCAGTCAAATTCTGTGTTACCGCATATGGGAGACAAAGAAGCCAAAAATGTATAAAAGCCTCAACCCTGTAGTGTTTGAGGGTCTAGCCTTTGGATATCAATCCACTTGAAGCTTAGGTGCATCCTGAAAGGAAAGCCTGGGTGTCCTCTTCTCGGTCTGAGTAACACGTAATAGTACAAGCACTGGAAGAAACTCAAGAGGAGGCCTTGGCTCATGTCCGCTGTGGTTCTATCAGCCTCAGCGGAGGACCATTTTCAGAATGTGTGTCTATCACTGGTCATCTAACATCATGCTTCTTAGTCGGCACAGGCCTTATAGAACATATCTTACAGTTGCTGTCTTCTCATGACCCCCAAAGCATCAATGTCTTGTCCCATGTAGTCCTTGAATGCCCCTCTTCAGTCAAACTGCCAACTGCAGATTCTGCACTGTCTTTTTATTTTTATTTTTTAACAGAATATCAAATGCCTCAGGCTGGCCTCAAATTTGCTATTTAGCTGAGGGTGATTTTTGACCTTCTGATCCTCCTGTCTCCACCTCCCGCCTGCTGGGATTGTAGTCTTGAGATACCCTTTGTATGTGGTAGCAGTGACTACATCCAAGTTGTCATGTATGTTAAGCATTGTCATTGAGCTATGTCCTAAGACCCTGGATTGCCATCTTTGACTAACTGTAATCTCCCACGTCAGAAGGTAGCTTTCAACACTCAAGTGACTCCATGTGATCCACAGTATCTGCTAAAGTTGCTAAAACCAAGAGTCAGAAAGCCTGTCGAACCACAAGGCCTGTGATCCAACAGGAATTACAAACTATCTCAATTATGGGAACTTTGTCTGAAATCAGTATCATGCCAGGCATCTCACCGAGAAAGTACTCCAGTCTATAGCCTTTACAGCCTTTATCTAAAGAATTACAACCGGTCTTGCAGGGTTAAAAAAGTTACAACTCCCACTGAAGGAAGAATCTTGGGCTCCTTGAACTGGTAAGATGACTAAGGTTCACTGGCGAGACAGTTCAATGCACTTGCACAACGGTCCTCTGTCCTAATTCTCACAGCTTCATCTCCACTGCCAGGACCCACACAGTGGAAGGAGCCGACAGACTCTGGTAAGTTTACCTCTGAGACCTCCACTAAATTCAATTTAATTTAAAGAAGAAGAAGAGGAAGAAGAAGAAGAAGAAGAAGAAGAAGAAGAAGAAGAAGAAGAAGA
>CABHPH010125312.1:0-10906 GCA_902168325.1 Peromyscus nudipes
GCTTTTATTATAGAATGTATCAAGCTACATGATATCTGATAATACCATGTAACAGGCCACATTTCAGAAAAAAAATCAGTCTCACATATGGATGCAGATGTAAGTAACATTCTTGTTATTAAAACATAGATTGCTTTGAGAATGTGCATGTTGATTGATTTGATAGAGCTAGGGAGATTTACCATGTAATATTTAGGATGATTTCTACCAAACTTCTTTAGGAGAATTTCAGAAGCCTTCAACTCCACAACATGCTCTAGAAAGTACTATCTCAAACTAATGCTAACTTTTATTGGATTCTAATGAAGTACTTCCAATGAAGACTATTTCAATGGTTTGTTATCTCAGAATAGGAGCTGCTATTGACTAAAGGATCCTCTTCTATCTGCTCCAGCCTCAGGTCTGTTTTAGAGCAGTCAAGTAAGATGACTTTTGATTTTGCCTCCTGCTCTACACAGTTCATACTCATGCTCAAACATAAGCATGCAAGTTTGCCGAAGGGAATAGGCAATGAAGGTTGTATAATTTTCTAGATCACAAGAGTTTTTTTCCCTGTTAACTAGTTGCTATTAAGTTAGGATCTTTGCATTTAATTGGGAGTTGAAACTCTCAATAAACATGCCCAGAGTGAAAGTCTATCTCTTCCTGAAAAAATAAGAGTAAATATCCTTGTCAGAAAGAGAAGTTGGTGACATCTGGTTGCTAGGAATAAATCAAATCTCCCATCTGCTGAAAAGGTTTTGAGTTCCCACTTTGCATACCGATTGTCACTGTACCTGTGTCTGGATGTCAATGCTCTGAACATTATAAGCAACCTGCCCATGCCTGTGCAGTGAAATGGCATCATTCCATTGCACTGATTAAAAATGAGTGCTTTTTGCTCAGCTAACTAAGACCTAACCCTTTATTTCACCAGGTGATGATTTAGTATAGGGCAGATAGATGAATTAAAATACTCTAGACACACACAAAATACAATCAACTGTGCATTCTTTTCTCATACTAAATTTTCTATCTCACTTGCTAAAAAAGCCTAGATCCTAACAAAAACAATGAACATTGACAGTATCCTCCATACCACAGACACATAGAAGCTTGAAGATGTATCCTTTGATTTAATCAAAGGTTAGTTAACTTTGAGGAACAGTTTTCACTAATTGGGGATACATTCCATTTTACTAGTTTTCTAGAATTAAATATTTAAGAATAAACATATTTGAAAACTGGGTAATATCTATATACATGCAACTACAAAGAGACTCCATATATGTTTAATTAGGTTGACCTTAAGGATGCCGGTAATGTTTATTTCAACAAGCAGCTCATGCTTTGATCACTTCTAGAATATTTGTATGACTTGAAGCATCTCTAAGGTGCAACCAGCATTCAGAATATTATTAAATTTTACTGCTAATTTATCATTAGTGCCCATAAAATATATTACATTGGTCAAATGATAGCAGAGAGATGTATTTCATTTATGTGGGTCCCCTATCACATTGTCAATTACCAACAAACTATGTTAATTATTTGCTGTCTCATATTGGCTTTATAGCAAAAATTTTATCACTTTTATATGTCAAAAATATGAAAGCGTGTCTAATTTTCTGCCTTTCTGAGATATAAAAAATATTTGGAGAACCTGACAAACTTCTTAATTAAATACAAAGCAAAACTGAGATATTAGGGAGTCTTCACCAAAAGGAGATAGGTAATTAAGTGTATTTCTCAAAATCTCAAGGTATTTTGATGGAAGTGTTGAAGATTCTATTGTGCAAAATTCATCAGATACAGTTTAGGGGTTATGTGTTTGTAGGAGGCACTTCTGCCTTTTTAATATATAAACTTATAAACAGAAGTAACTGGGAGAAATTAATTCACTTTGGCTTCAATCCTTTTTAATATACAACAAATAAATAAATCTGTACTTAAGAGTGGAAATGATTATGTTCCATGCCATTTCACCTCAACTCCATTACCCTTGTTTTCACCAGTGGAAAGCGGTATCTTGCCCAGTCTCTCCTGCTTACCCATTCTACTCTTTTTGAAGTTATAGATTGACTATGAGCTAGAAATTGACACAAGTTATTTAGTTGTTGCTTAAATTTTTGTCTGGTCCCAGCGGGCTCCCGAGGCCACATAGTCCCACAGCTGTTCAGAACCAAGTAAACACAGAGAGGCTTACATTATTTTTAAACTATGGCCATGGCAGGCTTCTTGCTGTCTAGCTCTTACATCTTAAAATAACACTTTTCTATAAATCTATACTTTGCCACATAGCTTGTGGATGACTGGTACTTTACATCTTGCTTCTCCTGGTGGTAACTAGCAGTGTCTCACAGCTCTGCCTTTCCCCTTCCTCTCTCTCTAGTTGGAATGTCCTGCCTAACCTTATTCTGCCTCACCACTGGTGCCAAACAGCTTTATTTATGAACCAATCAGAGCAACACACATTCACAGCATATAGAACAACATTCCACAGTATTTAGTACTTCTGCAATTTCCAAATACAAAAGGAGGAAAACTTCAAATGCATATTAGAGCAGCATTTAACCCCCTGTGTCACATACATGCTGATATTTCAGCCTGGATTTTCCATGCTTTTCTCTTCTATTTCTTTTTTCCTTAAAAGATCACCTAATGACTAATGGTCTTTCCATTAACCCTTGTTAATGGTAGACAGGCAATTTAACTGTGTGTACCTCTTTGTAAAATGTAAATTTGTTAGCTTCATCTCCATCCATTATAATAAGTTTTAAAGGCAATCCAGGTGTATGAACTACAAAAATATTACCAAGTAATTTTTCTTCTCTTTGACCTATCTTCTTCATTCATCCCCTCTCTCTTTTTTGTTGGCACTGGGTATTAAAACCAGGTTCTTGTATATGTTAGATGAACATTCTACTATTGAGATATATCTCTAGCCTTTTTTTTTTTAAGTTTTGAGACAGGACATCACTAATTTGTCTAAACTGGCTTTGAACTTGCAGTTCTCCTACCACTGTTCCCCACATAACTAGGATTATATCCCTGTGTCACTGGGCCTTGCCCATGTAATTTTAACAAATGAAAATTAAACTGTAGATGTTGAGAAACACTCAAATTAAAAAGGAATGCAATACTAATTAATTTCAATTAAATATCTTAAAATGTTCACCTTTCCTCTGCAGACCTGTCAACTGCTGACCATAGTCATAGGTACAGTTCTCCCGGAAAAAAAATTTACTGCAGAGTCAACTCTTCAGTGAGAGCTCCAGTGAATGAATGAAGTTAAGGGCTGAGGGCTTAGTGTTGTCTATGATGGCTACAACCCTCATCATAACTAGGGTTTGCCAAAACGTACCAGGTGGAAAACTCTTGGGTTTTGAGGTTAAATATGCATAATGAGCAGCAAGAACTTCCTATAGTCTCCTCAGAGTCTTTTGTGAGTCTGCTTCTTGTGCTGACATTTGATTGGCACCAACAACAGTGTCAGTGCCATCAGATTGGAAAAAAATCAAGATGAATGAATCCATAGTTACTCTGTGACACTTTCACAGCAACATCTCATGGATGCCTTGGATATCTATCCTTGGCAGGCAGGAGATGATCTAAACACAAAAGGGTAGAGTGTGAGATGTGACTCCTTCTTAATAAACTTTGAAATTGATTGTTTAAATTTAATTTAATTTAAATTTTTAGATAATAATTTGTCCCATTTTTCTGTTACTACAATGAAATATCTGAGGCATTCCCACTTTATAAAGGAAGGGAATTATTTAGCTCAAAATCCCACAGGCTTAAAGTCTAATCAGCATTGTTCAGACTCCAGATAGGGTCCCTTTGGGTTTGACACTTTATAACCAGTAAGAATGGCAGAAATACAGGCAGGATAGAAAGATCACAGTCCAAGAAAAGGGAATCAAATAGGGGCTGGAGTCCTACAATCTCTTCTGCAGCCATATTATGAGGACCTTCCAGACATCCCACTGTGTCCCACCTTTTAGGGCTCCACATCTTCCAATACTATTTCCCTAAGGACTAAGCTTCCAAACCCATGAGCACTTATAGAAGAAACTCAAACCATGTCCCAATCACAGCAGACAGTAAGGAGATATTCTTTTTATGATTTTCAATGCTTAAAAAATTGTTTAATTATATATGTGTGTGCATATATATTGGTCTGTGTGTTTGTGCACACAAGTCCAGCATTGTGTGTCCAGAAAAGGGAGTTTAGATCCCATAGAGCTGGAATGGTTGTCATCCGCTCAACTTGAGTTCTAGAAGCTGAACCCGGGTCCTCTGAAAGAGCAGTATATGCTCTTAACTGCTCAGCCATCTCTCAATACTCAGACGATATTCCAATATGTAAATTCTGATATCTCAGTGGTTTCACCCCAGAGTGTGTGATACAAGTAACTATTATGGCACAATTTAAGAGTATTGCTTAATGCTAGTCATTGTTTAGGTTTATAAGACAGTGATATTCTCTGTAAGTACTGAGGCAATAATTCATCATGTATGCATTAGTTGCCTGTTTGCAGAGGATTTGGAGATTTATTTGGAGACAGAATTGGCTATAAGAGTTGTACTAATTCAACATTCATGTACTGAGCATTTATTATCAATGAGGCAATAGAAAGGACGTTAGGAATATGAATGTGATTTATGCAAAATCCTTGTTTTCAAATTGTTCATTAGTTGGTAAAGAGTTCAAGGGGCCCTGAATTCCAAAGAAACATTACCCAAGCAGAGCTTAAAAGATAATTGGGAATTTTCCAACAGAATGAAGAAGCCCTTTGGACAGACAAAATGTTCATAGCACAAAGTGTGATAGTGTCAGCAGCAGTGCTAGACTCCCTAGAGGTCAGCGGAAAGGGATAATATTGATGAATAGGAACTGAAAGTGTAAACGGACCTCTCTGTGCTGATGTCTGAAGTTGACCCTTCACAGCAACTGAGACCAGAAACCATTCTTCCAAGGTGAAGTCTACGTAATAGTGAGACTACAGAATCACTGAGAAATGAGAAGTGAAGGGATAGAGACTCTCTGGCCTTGTGTCAGAACTCCTCTAGGACAGTCATCCTAAATGTTGATAATACTCTGCAGTCATTTGTAGTGCTTTGAACAAATATTCACACTCTGGTCCCGTTCCCAATGGTTCTGATTTGTTGAAAGGTTTCTTGTTTGTTTGTTCATTTTTTATTTTTTACTGGCACCAGACCACACTTTTATTTTTTCAAGATCCACTAGTGAATTTGATTACAATTAGAGTTCCTAAGCATGAATTAAGGACCTACTTATAACTTGGCTATCACTTAAACAGTGCTGTGTTCTAGATAAAGTATGGCATTGCCCCCAAGGATGTATGGTTTTGAAAGTCTATGTGTTTACTTATGTGAATATATGTGTGTTTGTATATATTTGATTCATGCACATGAGCATGTGTGTATAAATGATTCAATTGCAAAGTCAGATGTTCTTTTCCAATAGTTTTTCTTATTGTTCCACAACTAATAATCAAAGAAGAAAAGCAAAACAACAATTTAGGAACCACAGCCTCTTTATGAGATAGGAAGAACAGCAGTTTTAATTAGAATGATATCCTGCTGCTGTGGGATGTCTTTCTGTATGCTGTGAATATGTGTTGCTCTGATTGGTTAATAAATAAAGCTGTTTGGCCAATGGTGAGGCAGAATAAGGTTAGGCGGTACATTCCAACTGGAGAGAGAGGAAGAGGAAAGGGGAGGTAGGAGAGACGTTGCCAGCTGCCACCAGGAGAAGCAAGATGTAAAAGTACCAGTAAGCTATGGCCATGTGGCAACTTATAGATTAATAAAAATGGGTTAGGTTATAAGAGCTAGCTAGCAAGAAGCCTCCCATAGGCCATGCAATTGGTAATTAATATTAAGCCTCTGAATGATTATTTTATAAGCGACTGAGGGACTATGCAGCTGGGCAGTACTGGAGAAAACTTCCAGCTACATTCCTGCCTCATTTCATTCACAGGGTTACTTTTAAGCATCTTGTATTACACCAGTACGAAGATTGCATACATTGTAAGAACAACATAGAGTTAATGATTTGGACCTAGCATACATGTGCAAGTTGTCAGTGAAAAACACAGCACTTGCCTCAAAGAGAGTACGTGGGAGTTTCTTCTGTGCCTAACATGAGAAATAGTGGTCCAGGGACATGGATTTAGGTTGCCCTAAATGAAGGCTCCTCCATGGAAGGTGCTAAATAAATGTTTGTAGTCACAGAACAAAGGAAATCCACAAATAAATGGATTACTAAATACACTGGTGGTATGTACATGTAGCTCAAAGCTCAGAAATATCATCTGCAGGTTTTAGGTACTTTCTGATCACACTCTTAGCTTCTGGATTGGTAGAAAATTGTGGTCTGATAAGTAAGATTTACCTAATACTTGGAAAGTTATTAGGTCAGTTACAGAGTTTGGTAATTGGTGTGTGCTAAAGGGATTAAAGATAGCTTTGGCTCTAGATCTGTACCATTCCATCTTCCCAGTACATGAAGTTACAGTCAGCTAATTGATCTGCAGGAGCATAGATATTGATTCTTCAGAGAAGTTCACCTAATTCAAGTGCAGGGCACTAACTTGTTTAAGGTGCTCGTTTGGTGGAAAGCAGCAGTGATTCAAGTTTTCTTCTTCCTACCACTCTGAAAACTACAGTTTACATTTAAAACTCTGGGTGGGGCCAGCACTCACAAACACTGTTGGGTAAGCACATATTATCACGCATGTTTGGTGCTTACTGTGGTTCAGGTATATCTTTTTATTTCCTTTTAATTTTTTTTCACTAATCATGGGGCAGGGGTGGAGGGCAACTTGTGGCAGTCAGTTTTTTTGCTCCTACCTTGCAGTTTTTAAGGATTGAACTCGGGTTGTTAGGCCTGGTGGGAAGCACTTTGTTATCTGAGCTGTCTTGCCAGCATATTTCCTTTTTCACATTGTTTATGTTACATTCAATGGAGAGGGGTTTTTGTCTCATGCCATCTGCTTTAGGGTTAAACTCTATGCAACATCTTTTAGTGGCTACGTCTTCCTTGAAACTACTTGAGATCATTTCAAATAAGGGATTTTAGTTGAAATAGGTTTGGCTGGAGTGGTTTTTAGTTTCTCAGCCTTATAAATAAGACATATTTTCTTTGTTTGCACTCTGAACTTTAAATTGATGAAGAGAACTAAGGTCACTAGAGAACATGCTTAAGAAGAAACCAGAAGATCCCAAAATATTCTGCCAAAAGGGAGTTCCAGAGACCTAGATTTTTACTTCCCCAAAGGTCTGCAATTACAGAGTGACCCTAGCCTTAAAAGTGTCTCCTAAGAAACAGCAATCTTAGCCTCATTTCCTGAGACTCTTTGAAAGTTATTCTGAGCCCAAGCCCCTCTGGCTTGCATGCATCTCTGTTTGTCTCCAATGAAAATGATCACATCCTGCCTACAGACTGGCTGCCTTTAAGTTCCTCAGCTCTCAGGTCAATTTGGCTTCACGTAATCAGACTTCTTTTCTCTGCACTCTCATTCCTGCATGGTACTATTGTGTTGCTTGCATGTAGTGGATGGTGATGAAAGGTTAACTGTAATGCACTGACTCCGTTGATTCTTTCTAGGTTGCTGCCTATGCCTATCACCTTCAGTTATTAGGGTATGGTATTCCAGCAAATACACTAAAGAAAATGTTAAAATAATACGCTGTGGCATAAGATGAATGGTTTATGGTTTTAAATACACATATATAAGTGTCTGTATACATGTGTATGACCCCCACCTGGTTTTTCAGCCAGTCTTTAATGTTGTTATCTTTTGAGGTGACTTGTGTTTATTCTTAGGGCTTTAATACCACTTACTCTGGCTTGAGACTCTCACAGAAAACCCTGGGGTTTCTGTGCCATAAACAAAGCCATCAGTAGTGTGCTAAGTGGGCGAGTATTCCTGGTTTCAGAATTGAGTTGAACTGTTTTAACAAGATTCTTTCTGGTCATTACTTGGTTTCTTCATTCTGGGTCAGATCACTTGTGATCTTTCAGTGCATGTACCAAGAGCTATGCTAGATAAAATTTCAATGAAAACAATCCCTGCCTTAAAGGCACACATAGTCTATTCGAAGAGAAACATGTAGAGTATAATCACAACTTAAATGTGAAGTATAATCACAATTTAAATGTGAAGTATAATCATCATTTAAATGTGTTGACCAAAGCGTGGAGCTTCTATAGGGTTCTGCGGAAATGTAGAGGAAGATGTGCAGTAGGAAATTCACTAGGGAGAACAAAAATCTGCTGTGTGTTGAGCAAAGTGCAATAACAACTAAAGAGGCCAGGCATCATGGAGAAACACTTTCTACAGGTGGCATCCTGGAATATTATCTTAGGTACTTCAGGCATATTTCTCACAAATGAAACAAATAAGAAAGGGGAAGGGGTAGTGTCGGGGAAAGAACAGGAGGGATGAGGTGGTGGATGAGAGGAGACAACAGAAAATGACAAGGAATTGAAGAAAAGCCAGGCCGTCTCTGTGTTAGGTAAAAACAACAATTTGCCATGTACTCTTTTCTCTAGCATGTGGCCTAGGAGCTTTCTTTATTACCTCTGGGCAATGTTCTCTTCACAATTGTGTGTTACTCACTGGATGTTGAACCTCTCTTCAAGCACTAATCTGGCAGTAACTAAACACTGCCTTGTGATTCTATCAGCTCTTTGGCAGTATCATTCCTTTGTACTTAAGAGTCACCTGCCCACTGTCAGAATCCATCTCAAACTCATTGGGGGTAGAGATAGCTCCCAATCACTTCTGTGGAGCCTTTTACGTGGGTGAAAAATCTTTCTATGGCTTGATACTTCAGATTGGTTCTAGAAGAAATGACATTCAGTTTTCAGCTCCAACTTGTAATTTGGTCTGCCTCATGGATAAAAATCCTATTCTGGTCTTCATTTATTGCACATCCTTTCAAATTGCTCTTGTTCTGTCTGTAATCTCCTTTCCTCGGACTGCAAAGACTAATATCCACACATTCTCCTATCTCTCTTACATTCAATCCACCCAATCTTGTACTCTCAACACTCCCAGTAAACGACATTGAATCCTGTGAAAGCATTTCTCAAAACGTGCTTCACCAAGGTACCGTTCTTTAAAAGCTTTGGGAAGAAGGTTGCTAGTCAAATAAATGTATCCAAAAGCATTAAAAATGAAACCAACTTCTGAACAACTACATGGTTAAAAAATCATTTTAATAGCATTCAAAGTTACCGTTTTAAAGACAAAAGAAAGATTTTTTTAAAAAATATAGATCCATAAGACCCACTTTAAACTTGTTGAATAAAGTAATGTTTTGTTGATAGTTTGAGAAATATTTGTGATCTTTCTGATTATCATTCCTCTATTATTCAACTAACAATTGTGCACAACTCTTTGTAATAGTATTTCTTATGTTTAAACAAGATATATTCTGATATATTTACACAGATTATGAAAATAATGTCAACAAATGAAGATATTTCACCCAGATGGACATTTTGGAATTTAAATCTTTTAAAAATATGTTTTTTTCCAAAAAAAAAAAAAAAAAAGCCGGGCGGTGGTGGCGCATGCCTTTAATCCCAGCACTTGGGAGACAGAGCCAGGTGGATCTCTGTGAGTTCGAGGCCAGCCTGGGCTACCAAGTGAGTTCCAGGAAAGGCACAAAGCTACACAGAGAAACCCTGTCTCGAAAAACCAAAAAAAAAATGTTTTTTTCTTTTTTTTTGACCATTTCATCTATGCATCAATATATCATGATTAAATTAATCCCCTCAATACCCTGTTATCTTTCTTTCTTTCTTCTGAATACCAGTGATTATACCACTGAAGCAAATGACACTCCTCCTTCAGCATCAACAGTCAATAAATCTCCAGAAAGGGATGGTGGCTTCCTCGACAGCTTCTCCATCACTGATGAAGTGCTGCAGAGCCCAGTCTTATAAAGGGATCCGTGGCTGCTCTGTGTTCATGAGTGTAATTTTTATTCTATTTTTGTACTGAGGATAAGCCTATGTTCCTGCAAAGAAAAAAGATGAACCAAGATCAATAAATCAATAAGAACTAAGCTAATGACTTACCTGCTTTCTACCTGCAAGCTCAATTACATGAGCAACTACTGAAGCTGAGTAATAATCATGTCCCCAAGTCAATCACACCTGCAGTTATTGTTATCCAACAAAGTACCTCCTATTGGTGAAATTATTAAGGCCACTCCACAATAGTTAAAAGGGAGGTTTATTTAGAGGCGTAACTTACAAATGAAGGGATAGGTAGGTTGCAGGGTCTGGGAAAGACCGAGCGCAGTCCGGCGGTGTTCTCTGGAGAACTCTGCTCGGTCTACCTCCAGCGTCCAGGGTCCAGGAACCAAGAGAGGCTGCGCATCTGGATCTTGGGTCTTCAGGGTCCTCTCTTGGCCCCGCCCGTGACAGTTACCGAAGCCTCAGTGGGGGTTGGAACTCCCAGATCAAAGCTGGAATGGCTACCCACTACAACCTCCCACCTTTGAAGTCTCTTGGTTTAGCTGATATATCAGAGTGTGCTATGTACTTAAGACAGGTGGGCTCCTCATTCCCTTAGGGAATTTTTGAATTAAAAATATGATAATTATTTTCTGAAAACAATTGAAGTGACTCTCTAGAGGCCTTTGGACCCAAGCATTATCATCACAAGCAATAAAAAATAAGCAATGCTATATGAAGAAAATATCTAAACACTAGAATAAAAATGCCAGCTCTGTAGTCAAAAGACATTTTGGTCTTGCTGTATTAAATTATGGAGTTTTAACATTTTTCTTTTTTAACAGGTTTATTTGATATATGATTTATTTACAATAAATTGAAGGTTTTAAAAAACATATAATTCAGTATGTTTTATGGTAAATA
>CABHPH010125313.1:0-11976 GCA_902168325.1 Peromyscus nudipes
AATTAACTAAAATTAACACTAGAGGAGCATCTCAGAAGGCAATGTCAGAGACAGGGTGGAAGAAAATTAGTTAGTTACCTGTCAGGAGTAGAAGGGAGGATTTTTTAATCCAATTGGTTAGTTTAGTTTAAAAATGCAGGGCTGGTGAGAGTGCTCAGTCATCCATGTGCTTGACTTGCAGTTATGATCACACATGGCTTATTTCTAGATTCCTATTAAAAAGAGGCATAGTGGTGTTTGCAAGCCATCCTGGAACTTCAGATTTAGGGACATAAGGACCTTTGAATCTTGCTGGCCAGCCAGCCTAGATAACATGGTTAAATTCAGTCCAGCGTTAAAAGTTATCTCAAAAAAGCAAGAGATAATAGACTTTTATGCTGAAACAGTGTTTGCAGGACAATTTAGCACATTTGAACACACATAAAGTCCCAATAGCTGGAGCTACATGTACAATTTCTCATGTGAGAACAAGCGCTCCAAACCTCAGCAAAATCAGGGGCATATTGCTGAAGCTAAACACATCCTAGAAAAAGTGGCATTTTATTGACTGCAGGAGGAGAATAAGTTTATTCAGAGATACTTTCCATGGCAGGCTATTCATGCTCTAGTAGGTGGTCACCCATCTATGTACACACAGACAGCACTGAATACACAGAGTGTCTATTAAAGAAGCAAGTCTATGAAATAGGAATGGATCATTAGTGGATATTTGGGAAGAATTAAATGTCTAGGAAATTGAGGGTGGAATTTCTCAAGAGATATTATATGCATATATTAATATAAATTAGCTTTGAAAGGACTAAGTTACTTAAGAAACAATTCCAGGAGTCCTCCTCTCTTTCCCAGGAACAAGTAGGCTATGTGCTCCCCACAATGAAAATAATACACCTTTATTTCCCACACACAAATGGTGAAAGTATGAGTAGATTTTGACAATTTTTCTTTTAAATATGTAACTCTTAAATTACTTTTACAACTATGAAACTACAATTTACTCCATGATATTTCAGATTTATTCCTTGATCAGGGCTAGGAGCCACCTTTTCTGTAGATAATCAAAGCAGTTTCTCTTTATTGAGCTATAGTAGACATGAAGACACAATATAGTGTGATGGATCATCATATAATCACAATATTCAATGAAGTGGACATGGGAGGATTGACAAGAGTCAACAGCAGGCTATATTTGACAACCTATAGTCACAATCAGAAGGCTCCAGACAGAAATGGAGATTTTCTGGTACATTGCCAGGATGAATGCCTGGACGACCATATAGAGACTCAAGCTTTCTTACTCCAGTAATTACAATAACATTCCATTTTAATAGTTCAATTATCAGATGACTTTTTAACTGACATTTTTAAGATTAATTTAAATTTAAGTATAAACTTGCATTAATATTTTGTTATCATAGAGCAGTAAATTACTAAGCTCTCATGATTGTTTCTGTAAAATGGGAAGTCAAAGGAAATAACTGGTTACCATAATAAGAATATAATTTTTGTTGACAGAGATTTAAAAGTAGCAATAGACCTGTCTAAATGTAATTATGCCTAGGTATTAAACATGTGCTTACTTAAAACTCCATCTGCTTCTACAGATACACTGTGGGGATCCTAGATTTCTGACATCCTATCATAGATAAAAAGTGAAATCCATCAAAAGATCATCTGGGACTTATTATAATTTTAATTTTATTAAACTTATTCTTTGAAATTTTCATATATGTATCAAATAGAGCTTTATCATATCCACCATCACTCCACCAAATTTGAAGTTCAACTTCACATCTTTCTTCTGTCATAATTTATTTTTTTTATCCTTCAAAACCAATGATTTCAGTTAGTGCATCCCATGTGTATGCATGAGGTGTGTACCAACCCACATACTGTGCATACACATTGAGGCCCATGTGCATCCACAGTATCAGGATTACAATTTTCATACCAATAACTATGGTGCATCTCCAACATACTCATATATTCAGATAGAATATTAGCTCTCATGTCCTAGAGATTTGAAAAAGACTAACAATTGTCTTGGCCCACATTCCTCACTACTGAGATTAGGGAAATACATATGTTGGGGAAAGGAAACCATGTTCCAATTCATCTGTCTCCAGCCTCTGGAAGGTAGGTAAACTCCTAAATAGTCTTGAACTTTTCAGATGTACTGAAAAGAACTTGACACCAAGGTTTCTCTGAGTTTGGATTTGGCAAAGCCAGAATTTCCAGTGGAGACCGCCTGAGTTGTTCAGGAGGGAAAGTGTGGTCTCTATGTATGAAACCTTGCTTCCGTGAATCCTGGTTCCCCTGATTAGGTTTACTTCTGTGATTCAGAATCACAGGGCTCTTCATAGTTTGTCCTTGTTTTCCATAGAGTTCTCAAGTAGAGCCATGTTAATGCCTCAAAGCTTTATTGTCACAGTCCTGGTGTAGAGTTGGGAGCATGTACCTTTACCTGTCTGTAGGCTCTAAAAGGGGTGATATCTATGATCTCACAAAAGAAAAATGATGTAGTGGAATCAGGGTCTGTTTACCTGTATCTGGTAAATAGCAACATTAATCTAGCAAGTATTCATTCACAGCTGTCCCTTCTTTACTCTAAGTACCTTCTCAACAAATGCTCTCCTAGACTATGTCCTCACCCATAGGGATACTTTTAATCAATAGGCTTTAGATATAGGAACAACACAGGTACCTGGTTTAAGTCAGAATGTAACCTGTACTGGTATAAAGAAAGCATTTTTAGTACTGCCCCGATCAGCAACACAGGGGCTAATGAGGTTGAAGTTCCACCACTCTCCTGAAGACCTGAAGAACCAGAAGTTGTCAAGCACTAGGACTCTTAAGTCAGATTAGTGTATTCTTAGCTCCCATGGTAATTCTCTCTAGGTTCTTGATTTCTACAATAAGAGGGATGTGTAGTGTCTACATTCACTGATCTACTATTCATGACACTAGTTTTCCCCTTAGGCACCACCCTCTCAACCTTCCTCTGGCCTGATCTAAATAGCTCACACATGGCCAGACATGAAAACTTATTAATGCTTTAGTCCCAGACTTTGCTTATAAATATCTGCATGTAATGCCATAGATCTTTCTATCCTGATGGTCTTTGGGACTATGTATACTTTTGTTTCATTTTGATAACCCACTCCCCTGAGGGCTTGAGGCCTCTCCTTGATGTAAGTCCACCTATTTTCTATAAAAGTACTACTTGTTAAAACCTTGAATCCTTAATTTCATGATTGTGTAGTGAAATGTAACAGGGAATGTTTATAGCAGTAGGTAATTCATTTTGTAAATGTGAGGAGTAGTATGCAAAAAGCTTTGGACTGAATGCAGACCTGAGCACAACTCTGAAACTTTGCTGGCAGAGCTATAAAGAACCAGTTTTCTTAGCTGTCTGTAAACTCAGTGCCAAGACACAGGTCTGAAGTTCCCATAGCCAGCAGTTATTTCTGGGAAAGACCTAGAAGCTGCTCACAATGTGATAGTCACCTAATATAAACCTTTGCCAGAGTGACAATCCAGGACTATTAACTCTGTTTTAATGAGCAATAATTCTAAATATTTCTTTTGGACTTTTACATCACTATGTTTTACAGAAGCATCATTTACATCATTCAACTCACAGCATGGGGAGTATAGCTGTGGTCATTTTAAAAGATCAGGTATCATGAGGTTTGCAGGCAAATGGATGGATCTAGAAAAAATCATCCTGAGTGTGGTAACCCAGACTCAGAAAGACAAACATGGTATGTACTCACTCATAGGGGGTTACTAGATGCAAAGCAGAGATGACTGGACTGCTATTCACAACTCTTGGGAGGCTACCTAGAGAGCAGGACCTCGGGAAAGACACAGGGATCACCCAATGACAGAGAAATTGATGAGATCTACATGGACAACCTGGATGTGAGTGGGGGTAATGAAGGGCAAGAGTCGAGGGAAAGAGAGCTTGGGGGAGCAGGAGATCCCAGCTGGATCAAGAACAGAGAGGGAGAACAAGGAATAAAAGACCATGATAAATGAAGACCACAAGAGAATAGGAAGAAGCAAAGTGCTAGAGAGGCCCACAGAAATCCACAAAGATACCTCCACAATAGACTACTGGCAATGGGTGAGAGAAAGCCTGAACTGACCTACTCTGGTGATAGGATGGCCAAACACCCTAACTGTCAAGCTAGAAATCTCATCCAATGACTGAGGGAACCGGATGCAGAGATCCACAGCCAAGACGCAGGTGGAGTTCCAGGAGTCCAGTTGGCAAGAAAGAGGAGGGTTTGTATGAGCGAGATTTGCTGAGACTAAGGTTGGAAAAAGTACAGGGACAAATAGCCAAACGAATGGAAATGAGGAGCCCACAACTGGATCAGGCCCTCTGGATAAGTGAGACAGTTAATTAGCTTGATCTGTTTGGGAGACATCCAGGCAGTGGGACCGGGTCCTGTACTCAGTGCATCAGCTGGCTGTTTGGAACCTGGGGCTTATACAAGGACACTTGGCTCAGCTTGGGAGGAGGGGAATGGACCTGCCTGGACTGAATCTACCAGGTTGAATTCAATCCTCAGGGGAGTCTTTGCCATGGAGGAGATGGGAATGAGGGGTTGGCTGGGGGGGAAGACAGGGAGGGGGGCCGCGGGAGGGGGAATCCCTGGGTGATATGTAAAATTAAATTAAATTATAAAATAAAATTTAAAAAAAAGAGCAGGTATCCTATCTTGGCTTGTTTACTGTTTTCTTCTATATAGAAGAGCAGGCATGGTCATAAGATGGTAATTTGATCACACAGTCTATCCCTCCCACCTATTTTATTCAGCTCTGTCTAAGTCTACAGGGACTCAGAGAGGAACTAGAGTATATGGGGCAGGGAAAACTAGGGACTGAGGCCACGTCTATGCCATTATAGGAAAGCAATAATACCTGCTAGAAAAAGACATTCTGCTGCAGCATTTGGTTGACAGTACACACACTGCAGTAATTATCATGTAATCTATGTGTTTGAGAGTACACACACTGCAGCAATTATCATGTAATCTATGTGGTTGAGAGTACACACACCGCAGTAATTATCATGTAATCTATGTGGTTGAGAGTACACACACTGCAGCAATTATCATGTAATCTATGTGGTGTTAGTAAGGACAATAACCTTATTGGTTTCCCAGAGCTCATGTTGGTGGAATTGTAAATAGGCTTGCTCTTTTGAACATTTTGAGCAGGAGTCGTATATAGTTTACATTTCTCTCCAAACGAAGTTGTGTCTGTCCCTCTTGTGGTAGTTGGGAGTATAAATCAAAACTGCAGATTAGTTTTTGAAATCAATGATGTTGTTTTTGATACAGAGAATAAGACAAATTGTAGGGGAACCTTTCTGTCCTGCCAGCTGTGCCCCACATAACCAAACAGACACTTAATATTAATTATGAATGCTCTGCCGGTAGGTTAGGCTTGTTCTTAGCTAGCTGTTATAACATAAATTAACCTATTTCTGTTAATGTATGTGCTGCCTTGAGGCTAGTGTACCTCACATATGTACTTCCCATCCTGCTCACTCTGCATCTCATGACATCTCTCTGATTCTGCCCTTTTTCTCTCCAGCATTTCACTTCCCCAAACACCCTGGTTAGCCCTCAGCCGATCAGCTTTTATTAACAATGAGAGCAACATGTCTTCCCAGTATATGGAAAGCTAATTCCAGAGCAACAAATAATTGAACCAAAGTTGTGTGAAGGAGCACACACTGCATAGGAAATATTGAATGCACAGAGCTTTGTGGTTAGTTGCCCAGTCATGGTTAATACAAGGATGTAATGAAACATCTCTAAGGTGAAGCTAGATTGGCAGGAGGTATCTGTAGGAGAAATTACAGTATAGTGGTCTTTTTGTCTTGCATATGTTGTTTCGGGAATTTTGGTTGGTTGAATGCATAGAGTCAGTTCTGGGGCTGAACCATCTGAGGCATAGCTCTCAGTGGATAGCTACAGAGGCAACATGGATACTACTAGTGATAATGAGTGATATATCCCATTGAGATTTGGCAGGATTGAAACTTCAGGTGTAAGTTGTGGATTATAGCAAGAAGGGGATATGAGGCTGGGATTTTGTATTTACATCTGACATAGGGAGCAAACTGGGTAAAAAAGGAGAAATGGTGGTATGGGATTTTTTGTTTGTTTGTGTGAGAATATGGAAAGAGGGCACAGATTATAGCAATAATATAGAGCAGTGCTAGAATTCCAAAACTGGAACCCATGGGAAGAATCATGTATTATATAGGAAGCACATGATGTATAAAAACCAAAAGTTACCACATGAGTTCTGCCTTTGATACAATGGAAAATCTATGAGACAGCATTTAGGTATAGGTATTATTTAGGATCAAATGTGTGATATAATGATAACCAAACATAATTCAACATAGAAAATCCTGGGTTATGAATAACCTTTAAAGAAGAAAATGAGACTCTCTCATAGCCTGACCTGTGTAGAGGGGCTATAAGGGCACATACAAGATCAATCTTAGGGCTGTGGAAGCCTAGAAACTGAGAAATATAATTATTTATTCCCCCTTGAGACAAGGAATGCATATATTGTTGAAGAACACAGAATATCATTCTCTGATGGACTTTTTCATG
Organism: Peromyscus nudipes; assembly: GCA_902168325.1. NCBI lineage: Eukaryota > Metazoa > Chordata > Mammalia > Rodentia > Cricetidae > Peromyscus > Peromyscus nudipes. Next base: position 6,645 of record CABHPH010125313.1, read on the forward strand.
TGAGCCATTATGGATACTTGTCCATCCACACTGAAGTCCCCAGGGAAATCAGAAGCTGAAGGACAATAGAGGTGGAGCAAGCTTATGAGGGAACTAAGTATGAGAAAAGCTATGTATGATGCCCAGTTGATTGGGTTCATAGTGCTGTGTTCACAGCAAGGGTCTTGAGCCTGTCATGGATTTTTACTGGCTTTGGTGAGCTTTATGTTCATCAAGATATTTAAAAGATCGAAAGTCCTTTACATTGTTACATGACATTGACCATTATGTAAAAAGTGTCTATAGAGTGTTATTGCATCATGGAGGATACAGAAGAATGTATAAGCAGAGGGAGAGGCTATTTTGTGTACTAGCAGGAAAGTTGTCAAGATTTGTGTTGAGGCAGAGTTCCCAAGGAAAAATACTGAAACAAAGCATAAATCTGTTGTGAAGAACTGCGAGGCTTTAAATCCTCATTAGGACTTCACAGAGGGTATCTATGATAAAGCTATGTAGGTGAAGATAATCAAGTCTATTCTTGTTATGGAGATTTATGATTCCAGATTAATAGGTTTTTTCCTCTCTTCTGTGAATAGATATTCTTCTAAGAGGATGATTTGCACAGTATGGGCTTTCAACAGCAGTCAGGTATGCTGGATGCAGAGTCAACAGCTTCTACCACAGCCACAATGGCAACCCTTAGGCTCTCTGAGAACTCAGGTGATGCTAAAAAAGTTTAGTCCACTAGTTCTAGTGTATTTTTGTATGTAGAGATAATATGTTAGTGAGAATGCAGTCTTAATTTGATTATTCTTATGTATTCATACATTTGCTTGCTTATAAATATTACATCAAGTCCTTCAGAGACAACATTTTTATAACAACCTGCAGTGTGACTTTTATAGCTTAGAAAGGTATTGCTTCTGGATCATGTGGAAGTTATATAGAAATGCTGTAACACCAAATCATGAGTTCAGTACAAAGCATGGTTGTGTGGAGAGATGGTGGATATAGTAATGGGAAAACTTGACATGGACTTGGGTCTGAATTAGAGAATATATGGTTTATTAATATTTTCCTTATTTAATCATGGTATTATACTTACAGATAGATTATATAATCATATAAGAGTTAAAGTGCTAAATTTATTATGGAGGGGCAGTGGTGGCTCACCTCTTTAATCCCAGCCCTTTTGAGGCAGAGGCAGGCAGATCTCTGAGTTTGAGCCCAGCCTGGTCTATAGAATGAGTTTAAGAATAGGCAAGGCTACAGATAAAGTCTGCCCCCACCCCTATATAAACAATGACAAAAATAATTTATGTCATATTTTATTCATGGCTGTTATTCAGTGTCATACAAATATGAGGAGTTGATGATTGAATCACATATGTGTGACAGAAGAATTAACATTAGAAAATACTACCAGTAATTTGTCCACACCTGTGACCAGTTTACTGATTGCTCACTTCATCTAGATCTCAGATTACACCAAGAATCAGGCACTCTTACCATTTCCTTGGCTAATTGTCAACCTTAGAGGAGTTAATTCATATAGAGAAACCTTGGATGTCCTCCTTCTGTCCCCATGGTTTTTCCTTAATAATGCAGCTTAGTGCCTTTTCCCTGTTGTGAATCTATTATATGTGAATTAAAGCTTTTAGTTTTGGGAGGATATTTCCTTTACTAGGGATGCTGCATTCACTTACACTATTCAAGAAGCTCATGAAATTACCAGTTCAAAAAGGCTTATAGAATTGCCTCATTTTTTTAACCTTTCTAGAGCTTCATCGGAAAGAGAGGGCGAGAGAGAGAGAGGGAGGGAGAGAGAGAGAAAGAGAGAGAGAGAGGGAGAGAGAGAGCACGGAGGGGGGAATATGGAAGGAGAGAGTGCTGAAAGAGAGCAATTGTCTCATTTCTATACATAGTAAGTAAGTATTGTGCTGGTGGGTTCTGTTCAGTGGAGCTGCTATCCATCATGGCAAAGTAGATCTGGCTTTGACCCTGTCCCAAGTCCTTGCTGCTGCTGGGTTGAGCTTTTGGTGATGCATGTGCCTGAATACCACCTGTAACTCAAATAAGCTCACTGGTTCACCATACAGAAGCTTAGAGCAATTTTCTTTTAATTTTATGCATGCTCTGTTAGAATGGATGGGCCTTTCTTCATGCTTCTCTAGGGAAATATAAATAATAGGAAAGTATGTCCAGGTGCAGTTAATTTTTTATATTTTTAAAAATTATTTCTTTAATTTTTGTGATTATATTATTTTTTCTAGTTTTTTATTAAGAGATTTTCTAATCATTTTGCATATCAACCTCTCCTCCCTCCTCCCACCCCCGAGGCTTCCCCCCAACCCACCCCCCAATCCCACCTCCTCCAAGGCAAGGTCTCCCATGGGGATTCAGCAGAGCATGGTACCTTCAGTTGAGGCAGGTCCAAGCCACTCCTCCCTGCACCAAGGCTGTGCAAAGTTTCTCACTATAGTCACTAGTTTCCAAAAAGCTGGCTCATGCACTAGGGACAGGTCCCGGTCCCACTGACTGGGCCCCCCCTAAACAATTCAAGCTAAGCAACTGTTTTGTGATTATATTATAATTACATAATTCACCCCATGCTTTCTTCCTCAAAATCATCCTATATACCTCCATGCTCTCCTGCAAATTCTTTTCCTTTTAATACATTATTTGATGTTACATGCAAAAAACTATATGTATGTACATATATATTTTCAAATAACTAAGTATACCCTGCTAGTTCTGTCTAATGTTACATTTTTATGTTTTCAGGACTGACCATTAGGTATTTCATACCCATCTTTCTGTGTTCTTCTGTTGTTAAAGTAATTTTTTTTATCTTCCCAATGAGTCATATATTCTCCAGTATCATTTGTTTTACAGCATATGAAAGAATTGATTTTAGTAATTTGACCCTGGCTATCGACACTTATTTGTCTAAAGTTCATGTGAAACTTAAGCTGGCACCATTGTTCCTCAAATTTCAGAAGTATATCCTTCAGTTAATTACTTGATAACAGGCTTCCTCTTATTCTTCCTCTACTACCTGGATCCTTGGGAAATATTTAGTTCTCCAGCATCATGTTCCAGGATAAGAGCCTGTGGGAACACCCGAAGCTATCCCCATGCACCAGAGAGGGCATAGAGGCCATTTACCTCATTTTTAATAAAATCTGTGGCTAACACCTTAGAAAGTATTGTTTTTATTAATGCATCAGAGACCTATGATCTTTCTACATTTTTAAAATTAGATGTACATTTTGGTATATAATCTGTTTCGATTTTTCAAGACAGGGTTTCTCTGTGCAGCTTTGCACCTTTCCTGGATCTTGTTACATAGACCAGCTAGAAGATTTTTAAAATTAGATGTACATTTTGGTATATAATCTGTTTCGATTTTTCAAGACAGGGTTTCTCTGTGCAGCTTTGCACCTTTCCTGGATCTTGTTACGTAGACCAGCTAGAAGATGGCTCAGCCGTTAAAGGCTAGGCTCACAACCAAAAATATAATCTGCTTTTTTTAACTATATTAAAAATATTGAGATTATAATATAATTGCATCATTTTCCCCTTTCCTTTCTGCTTTCCAAATTCTCCCTTATAACCCTCCTTGTTCATTTTTAAATTTATGTCCTTCTTTTCATTGTTTTTCACACACACACACACACACACACACACACACACACTCATTCACACTTTTAATTACATAAATAAATAATCAACTACATGTTTTATGTAAGTAAAAAATCCAAATTTACTGTGTTATTCAATTATAACAGAGCAATTTAGAAACTATTTACCTAGTATATCTTTTGACAGTTTATAGGATGAGTTAAATGGTTATTGATAAATTATATTTTTGAGCCATTAATTTATCTCAAAAATGTTTTATATTTAAGTATGTGTGTACACATATGTGTGTGTGTCATGTCATATTTCAGTAAGTTTTGAAAACAGGAAGTGTGAGTGGAATGCTCTTACCTCATTCTTATTTTCAGGACAGATTCATCACTACTGGAAATCTTGTAGTTCTGTACAAATTTAGAATAATTTTGATCATTTCGTGATAAAAATCACACATATGGAGGTCTGTAGCCCACTGTACCTAATCTCTACACTGCTTGGGAATACTGCATTCATAATAATAGTAAAACTACTTCACTAGCAATGTGGGGCTTTGTACACTTTATGTTGGATCTTACTAATTATTTGACAATGATTTTCTGTTTAAGTATATATGTTTTAAAGTTTCTCCCTGTTTATTCCTAGACATTTCCCCTTTTATTTTATGATCCTGATGTAGTGTCTCACAAACTTGCTCATGTTAATCTCAGACTCAGGCTCAGAGGAAGTGCTTCTCCCAACGTCTGAGAAGATTTCACAGAAGACATGGTCATCACATCTGGTTGGTGGTATTGTAAATCTTGGTGTTTTTTTCCCTTTCTGTTACAATTACTAATTTCTTGCATGTAAAATTCAATTATGTATTTTTATTTTCATGTACTTCTTTGTTTACTGGCCTTATTTATATATCCATATATTTTGTGTATACCTTACTATTTTCATAGAAATCACTTGATGCTCTTTCCAACTACACGTTGTTTATGTTTCTTGCCATAGAAACCCCTACTGTTCATTTTATCCAGTAATTTCCATGAGGACAATGTCCATGAAATGTTCTGTGAGGTGGCAAACTCTTGTATCTTTTCCTTTCTAACTTTGGGGAAAATACTGAACTTTTTAGGACTCTAGATATTACACCCATTTTATTCACGAAATTACAGTTGTATATGTGACTCGACTTGTTGAGTCTTTTCTACTTCCTTGGTAGATATTATTAATTGATAAGATATATGAGCCAGTGGTACACTTTTAGTGAAATGTACGCATGCTGGTCATTGTCATTCAAAGATATCATAACTAAATTGGACAATTTAATACTTGTCTTCCTTAACACTTTCCTAACACCTCCCTGGTCCCTGAAAGCTAATCTTCCAGTACTAGGGTTTTATGAAGCTCCTGTTCTAATTTTTATAGTTGCATATCAAAAATGCAGTGTTTCATCAGTAAGGCACTTTCTCCTGAACTGGATCTGATGTTCTCCTTAGGTAGTCATGGCCCCTGGTCAGCAGATTTTCTTCCAAAGTGTGTGTAATTTCCTGTAATCCACACACATAATTCATATGTATTAGATAATTTTGAATGAGTATAAAATAATGATTCCTTGTCATTTTTGACATTCCTTAGTGTTTCTAATTCTTTATTTTTTAAATTTACTTCTTGAATCCTCATAGAGCTGCTTTGCAGAAATAGCTATTTAGAGTATTACTTTGTAGTTCTC
>CABHPH010125314.1:4055-40055 GCA_902168325.1 Peromyscus nudipes
TGTGTGTGTGTGTGTGTGTGTGTGTGTGTGTGTGTGTGTGTGTGTGTGTGTGTGTATGTGTGTGTGTATGTATAAAATAAGATCATATATAATATAATCTTAAAGGGAAGAGGAAAATAGTTTGAAAATGTGTGGCTTATACCAGAACAAGGATGGGCATATGATATCATAATAAGCTAAGCATTTTCTGAGTAATTGTATTTCCAATCTTGCTCTGAAGTAAAATTTCAAAACAGTGGAGTGTATTAACAAATGCCAGATTCACTGAGGCATTCAGATATATATTTTTTTTTGGTTTTTCAAAACAGGGTTTCTCTGTGTAGCTTTGCGCCTTTCCTGTCAGATATTTTTATTTGAGTAGAAATTCTCTAATTTTAAATCTGAGTAAAACAAAACAAACGAACAAAATGATAGTCAGATTTTATGCTTTATTTTTTCTTGTTCTTTTATGATTTATAAGTTGTAACTTTTCTTCATTTCCCTGAAACACTTAACCATTGAAAGCTATCTCTTTTTTGTTCAGTATACAACACTCCCTTCCTCCAGATTGAAGTAATTTTCTATTGTTTATTTTTCCATTTTGAATTTTAGATGCTTTGAAAGCCAATAGTGCACTCTTACTGTTTATCATATACACATGACTTTGGCAAATTGCATGTTTGTCATGTCAGAACTGTGTTGTCAAGAAAGGCTGGCAGAAAAATCATTGGACCAGAGAAAGGCAAGATTGCTCTGTTCTTACAGCAGTACAGAAGGTAGTGAAGTGGAAAAAGAGTCTTATTTTTCAGGAATATAAACATTTAAGGCTGAAGAAATCTGAAGATGGGCACTCTTCTGATGCTACAGTATGGTTATCACAACAATTAGCCAATGAAGAAATTTATTTATTTATTTATTTATTTATTTATTTATTTATCATCCCATCCATAGTTTACAGTTTCTCTTCCCTCCTCTCCTCGAAGTCCTTCCCCCACCCTCCCTCCCCTGTCAGTACAATACTCCTCTGTTTCTGTTCAGAAAAGGGCACAGCTCCCATGGTCATCAACAAAACATGGCATATCAAGTTGCAGTAAGACTAAGCACCTGCTCTTGTATTATACACAACAAGGTGACTCAGTATGAGGAGTATGTTCCCAAAAGCCAGGGGAAGAGTCAGAGACAGCTCCCACTGCCACAGTTAGGAGTTCCACAACAAATACAAAAAGTTTGAAATAACTCTTTGTATCTTCTCAGACCGTCATGGGTTAGGAGTTTCACAATAAGTGCAAAAAGTTTGAAATAACTATGTGTGTCTTCTTAGACCATCATGGGTTAAAGCTGGATTTCAACAACAAAAGAAACAACAGAAAGCCTACAAACTCTTGGAAACTGAGCAAATCTTTATTGAGCTCTACTAGGCCTAGGAATAAAGAAAGAAAGAAATTAAATACTTCTAGAATTAAATGAAAATGAATGCACAATGTAACAAAACCTATGGGACACAGTAATAAGAGGAAAGTTAATAGCAATAAGGGCATTTTTAAAGAATTTGGAGAAATCTCATACTAGCGATTTTTTTTTTGGTTTTTCAAGACAAGGTTTCTCTGTGTAGCTTTTATGCCTGTCTTGGAGCTCACACTGTAGACTAGACTGGCCTCAAACTCACAGAGATCTGTCTGGCTCTGCCTCCAGAGTGCTGGGATTAAAGGCGTGCGCCACCACTGCTTGGCTTTCATACTACGGATTTAACAGCATACATAAAAGGTCTAAAATAAAAAGAAGCAAATACACCCAAGAGGAGTAGATGGTAAGAATTAATCAAACTGAAGACTAAAATCAATAAAGTAGAAACAAAGAGAAGAATACAAAGAATCAATTAAAACAAAGAGTTGGTTATTCCAGAAAATCAACAAAATAGACAAACCCTTATCCAAACTAACTAAAAGGGAAAGTAAGAATACCCAAATGAACAACATTAGAAACAAAAGGGGGACATAACAATAGACACTGAGGAGATCCAGAGAATCATTGGGTCATATTTCAAAAACCTGCACTCTACACAATTGGAAAATCTAAAAGAAATGGACACATTTCTTGACAGATACACCTTCCCAATGTAAATCAAGAAAAATTAAATAATTTAAATAGACCTATGACCCCCCCCCCAAGGAAATATTATTCCTATTCCTATAAACTCACTGTGGAAGTGATTTCAAGTGCTCTTAATTGTCTTAGTTTAATTTCAGTTGGTGTGATCACCCTGACAAAAAGCTGCTTAGGGGATAATGGGGTATATTTCAGTATACAGTTCCAGGCTACAGTCCACCATTATGTACAAGTAAAGGCAGGAACCGTACTTGTGCTCAATATGATTTCTCCACTCTTATATAGTAGAGGACCCCATCCCCTAATGGGCTGGGTCTTGCTTCATGAGTTAATTAAGACAATCTTCTACGACATGCCCACAGCTCAACCCAATGTACACAATCTCTCACGGTGACTCCCTTCCTAGGTGATACCAGGCTATACCAACTTAACAACTATGGCTATGATTATACAGATGTGCTATTTAAATCTGTATAAACTTTGGTCAACAATTCTTTGGGCCCAAGTTTCTTTACAGTATTTTCTAAAATTAAATGAAATTAAAATTTCATAAAACTGAACCAAAGTTCCTAAACAAATGCTTATTTAAGATACTTTTAATTTTTTGGTATCCTAGATCACTTCAATATTCATCTTAATTGCTACTTGCTTAACATAAATATTAATTAAACATGAATCTTCCTAAAAATGTGGTGTCCTTTTATATTTGACTTCAGATTGGAGCATCTTGTTCCGTAGAAGGACTAACAGCACAAATAAACTATTACTGTGTTAACTTATGAGCTTCATGATTGTTTCTTTTCTGTAGCACAAGCTTTCTGTGCTCATCCAGTTGCAATTACCTTCTATATGTAAAAAACTCAATAAAGCTAGCCTTAAGATACTGGTGGAAACCTATTTGAGGTTATATAGTTAATTGCTTCAAATAATGATCACTATTCCATTTTTAGGATTTTCTAAAGTATTTTGTGTATTAAATTTAGCATGTTTATTGATTACAGCCATTACTTAGGCCAGTCCATAATAGGACATGGTAAGATACTAATCTCTCTCTGAGTCACGGCTTTGACTATCAAAGAGACTGTAATTCTCTCGGGTAACTGCCACAGTTCAATGGCTTTGACAGCTTCTCAATAGTTTAAGAGGATGTAAACACTGGGCTCACTCCAGTCATTCATGTCAAAAATCTCTTAACAAAACAGATAGTAATTGGTAGAATTGTTTGCAGCTGTAAATGTATTATCTTGAGAAGCACAGAAGCTCAATGATTTTGCTACTACTTGACATTTGTGAACAGAAAGTGTGAGAAAAATGTTTGCTGTAATGGGAAAGACCTCATGCCTTCCTGTTTGTCTTGTATAAAATCCTTTTCTAACACTCAAAACACAGTAATAAGAAGTAAAAATCTGCTTACTCTAAAGAAATATCAGAATCCTTATTCCAATAGTTTTCTGGAAACACAATGAAACTAGAAGCAAGGCTTTGGCAGGGAGAATCATCTTATTTCCACATCCCAGTGCACATTCACTTTAAGCAATCACATAGTATCTGGTCCAAATTTATTTCTCTTTCCATGTAACTAGTGTTGGTTTTGCAAGTTGTCTTCTTAGTAGTTACATTATTAGTTTTTCTTTAACTATCTACTTCTGATATTCCAAAATGAAAGACTCCCTACATACTGGTTTAACTCTTGTGATTCATTCTGGAAAAGAATGGGATAATTAGACAAAGAGATTAATGAGACATGATCTAGTCAATAGATGTGTGCTGTTATTCTTGCAAAAAAAGAAATACGTTGTTTCAGTATGAATCAATCATTATGTTTCCTCTTAAACCAATTATGCTTACTGCATTTATTGACTTGGTTAGCAAGACTTTATTCTTTCTATTTAAATTTCAGATTTGTGTCATAGACAGTTCAAAATGCCTGCTCCTTTGCATTGGATCTGTATAATGTCTTTCAGCATTTTTTTCATGTTAATAACAGAGGATGACATTTTATCATAGTGGCAAAACAACTGAGGTGATGCACATAATTCCTACAAATATGTGCATCCCTTAGAACTGCATAGAATGATGTTGGTACCTCTCATAGGTAGGTAAACTGTCACCCTATGTTATAGATATTACTAATGTGCTCCTCTTGTTTTCACTGTTGGAAAAGAATTATGATTCACTCATCATTTTCATCACTTCAATTTCCTAAGAAATCCCTTCCATGTGTGATCTATATATTTGTCAAATGAATGAATGAATACTTTTAGGTTGAATTACCTTGGATTTTCACATGAATACTAAGTGTTCCAATTCTTACTGAATGTGGCTTTTCTTAGTTATTGTACTATATATTTACATATAATATATATTGTTTTATAAATATAAATTTTATTATATATGTATTTTATAAATATATATAGTTTTATCCATATGCATGTATATGTATGCATACATATATATGCGTATATATGTATATATACATATCCTAGAGGAAACCCAGGGAGTCTTATACATTTAAAGTGAGTTCATTGAGATTCTAATACTTGTAACATTTGGTTTTTTTTTTTGGTTTTTTTTTTTTTTTTTGGTTTTTTCGAGACAGGGTTTCTCTGTGTAGCTTTGTGCCTTTCCTGGAACTCACTTGGTAGCCCAGGCTGGCCTCGAACTCACAGAGATCCGCCTGCCTCTGCCTCCCGAGTGCTGGGATTAAAGGCGTGCGCCACCAACGCCCGGCTACTTGTAACATTTGTAATGAATGTTTTCAACAATTATCATATAACATTTCTGAAACTTACATTGAAGAAAAAGTCCTATTAATCCATATATTTAAATAGTACTAACAAACTAGTAATTGAAATGCAGTCTATGTACCTTATCAGAGAAGCTGCACTTCCTAATTGCTTGAAAGAACATGTTCAAAATATGAAGGCTCTTATTCTATACTTCTAGCAGAGAAGGCAGTGAGGTGGCCAGGACTGGCAGCACAGACCTGTAACTACAGCTATTTAGGTGGCTAAAGAATAAGGATTCTAAGTCCATGCCTTGTCTGGCTACATAACAAATTCTAGGTCACCATGGGTAATTAAGTAATACCTTATCTCAAAATAAAACAAATTAAAAGGACAATTGAGACTACAACTCAGGAGTAGAGTAATTTTCTAATGTATACAACACAAGGTTCAATCCCAGTAAAACAACAGCAAATTAATAATAATAATAATAATAATAATAATAATAAGCAACTAATGGTATCAGTACATATGCTTCTGGGAAGGTACTAATTATTTTCTTTTGTTTTGTTCTTACCCTTTTCTCCATTTTTTGTAACCTCTCATGTTAGAAGTCTTGCACTCAAATAGCTCATACACAAATATAATGATTATTTTCTCACTTTTATCTACCACTCAGTTACCACTTGAAACTAAAATGTACGCAAAGGGACTCTTTTCCCCTTATTGGGTGGCCTTGTCCGTCCTCAATATGAGGGCTTTTGCCTTGTCTTATTGAATCTTGTTTTATAGTGTTTGGTTATTGTCTCTTGGAGGCCTTCTTTTTTTGAAGGGAAATGGAGAATCTGTGGGAGAGAGGAGGTGGGGGAAGCTGTGAGGAATAGAGGGAGGGGAAACTGTCATCAGGATGTATTGTACAAGTGAAGAATCTATTTTCAATTAAAAATAGATTTAAAAAAGAAAAAATTAAGAAACTCCGAATATATGCAGCATAATGAGCCTGGAAGGATCTACCAGTCTTAGAGTCTTAAGTGTTACTTAAGTAAAAAAATCCTTAGAATATGACTGACAGGCAAGTAGGCCTAACATAGGGTGTACTTGTTCTGCTGGGAAGCTATCAGAAGGCCATGAGCCCGTTTGTTGTTAATTGGGCCGAAAACTACTAATTATATTTCCAGTATATTTCACCTCAAAAAATACTCTTTCACTTCCACAAGGATATTCACATTTAATATTTTCACATAAATTTTTATTTCATATAGATTAAACTTATTTGCTGTGAAGTCTACAGTTAATGAAGTATATGCTATGAACATGTGTGTAGTTATTTTTATAAAGAATGAGATGGAAATAATGAAACCAAGGTCTTTAAATAAACTGTTAAAATTAGCCAAAGTATTTTAAAAATTGATACTGGAAAAATTGATATTGTTCACTTGGAACAGGTGAGCGAGTGTTAAGACAATCTACAGCTTCCTCATGCACTACAGAACAGGTTCTCTATTTGATAATGTAAAATCTTTTGTCAGAAATACTTATTCACATTTATTTTGATTTAATGAAACAATAGCCTTAAAATATAATTTGGGAGACATTGCATTGAAATTACTAGAATTTTATTTTTATTATTGCCTTCTATTAATTTATGATGTCATTAAACTGTTCCTATATGAGGTTGTCAATTAATTGACAGCTCAGTGGTTCTTGAGTGTTGAAATTGCTCCTGAATTATCCAGGAAGCTTCTGAAGAAAAGATCTGGGAAAAGTGGTTCAGATTAACTAGGTTTGATTTGAGGCATGAGAATATGCATTTCTAAATTCCTAACTGATATTAATTTGAAGTTGTTTGTTCTCCAAATTTTCATGTACTGGAGACTTGATACCCAATGTAATGTTATTGAAAGTTCATGCATCTTTAAGTATGTAGCGTAGTATGACATATTTAGGTCCAAGGGGCACCATTCTCCTAAATCAGTACATTTCCTCAGAGATTGCCTTAGGTGTCTTGGAAGTAAGTTATATCTCAAGGAATTCATTTATTTCCATGAGGGTTGATTATTGGAAAATTGGATCAGCTTCTGTTTCTCTCTCCTTCACCCACTTTTTTCTTGAATGTGTTGTTTTTATCTTCCACTTCTCCATTATATGCTAATTTAACATGAAGCTACCATTAGTAGCTGAGCAAATTTGAGTGCCATGCTCTTAGATTTCCTTCACACCAGCAATGACACAAAATACAGCATCTTTTCTTTGTAACTTAGAAAATGACTGCTAGGGATGGAGAGTCCAATTTCTTCAGGGATGTTTGCTCCTGAGAAGTTACTGATGTTCTCTTAGATGGTTTAACAACTATATGCATACTGGCATAATTAGGCAATTAAGTGGGTAATGGAGGGAAAAAGAACACATGAAGTTAAGAGACAATAGTGATAGGGGGCAGGGAAGGAATTGGAGAGGAATAGGGATTAGAGAGTGGATTTGGTGATTTACTATTTTAATTTTTTCAAAATTTTATGAGTACTCTATATGGATCATTTCTACTCCTTTTTTGCCATCCAAAGAGTGGAGATATGCCATTTTCACTGCTTTATTCTTTCACTTATAACTGGGGCAAAAACATCTGAAAAAAAAGGGAAAGAAAATGAAAGGACCATTTGTCCCAGGTTTGAACCTAATAGTTAGGATTTTTGTTGATAATAAATGATAAGGGGCAATCTTTTCTATGAATACTTCCCACTGACATTGGGGTGTCATTGTTGGGGATTCAAGAAAGCTGGAATCTTGGCCAAAGCCAGGAAGAGCAGGCTATTTTACTTTCTGTTCAGGCTTTGTGAGACCATCTAGAGCTAGGAAAGTGTCTTAGTTAGGGATTCTATTGCTGTGAAGAGATGCCATGAACACTGCAGTTCTTATAAAGGAAAACATTAAATTGGAGCTGTCTTACAGTTCAGAAGTTTAGTCCACTATCATGGTGAGAAGCATGGTAGCATGCAGGTAGACATGGTGCTGGACAGGTAGATGAGAGTTCTACATCTGGATCCACAGGCAGCAGGAAGAGACAATGATCCAGTAGGCCTGCCTTCAGTTTCTGAGACCTCAAAACCTGCCCCAATGATATACTACCTCCAACAAAGCTACACCTACTCCAGAAAGGCCACACTTCCTAATAGTGTCATTCCCTGTGAGCCTAAGAGGGCCATTTTCTTTCAAACCACTGCAGGAAGTTCAGGTTTCCTTGGAGCCATATGTTAGGCTGGACCACCTGGGGCTAGCTGCTTTGGAGCCACCTAGTCTTGGAAATTCTGTCAGAAGCACCTAGGGTTGGTGAGTTTGGAACAGTTTGCAGTCTTTTGTTGATTGTAAATCTACTGGAACAGATATATCTGATAGAAGGTAAAATTAAGGAGTTTAGGGGAAAGTTCTTATCTTGGGTGTACGTTTGAAACTTCTAGGTCCAGAGTCCTGGTAATTGGGGGAGGGGAGTTCCAAGATCAGGGAAGAGAGAAAGAGATCCCACCTTCAGGAAATGGCAGGTGAGGAAATTTAGGATTACTTATCTGGTGTCCTTTTGACCTGCAAGAGGTAGAATCAAGTTGAATCCCTGAAGCTCACATGATATTTTAAGATTATAAAAGAAGAGATAAAAGTTTTAAATATATTAGTATTAACACTGAAATCTATACTGAAATCCACATAGTTGAAAAGGCAGTAGACTCACTCCTTTGAGTCATAGTAAAAGCCTGGGGACTCAGAAATGATTTTGAGTTAAAAGCCTTAACACAGTCTCCAGAGGGCTGAAAATACAGGTTAAGCAGCGATTTTTTTTAGCACATTTGAGAATCACTTTTAAATCTATTCTTAGAAGACAACGAAAAGAAATTAAAATCTTGAGCTTGTAAATGATAATAGTACTCAGTGCTGTACCAGCTTGTCAGAACTCCATTGATCGATGTTGAAATTTTAAACTTTAGATGTTTTCGTATAACAATAGTATAGCATAGTATAGAACTGTGAAACTTTTTATTTTTCATATACCTTAAATCATTTTCTTGGACTTTTAAAACATGCATTTACATACCCAAAGACACTTTCTTAGACATTTATAACTTGTATTTACAAATCTTAAAACACTTTTTAGACCCTCTCAATGTACTTAAGCTTTCATATCCTTAGACTTTTGTATTTACATACCTTTAAACACTTTCTTAGACCTTTATACTTTGCATTTACAAACCTTAAAATACTTTTTAAGACCTTTATAACTTACTTAAGCTTTCATATCTGTAGATCTTTACAACTTTTTACCTTAGAACATATTCTTAGACCCTAAACAACTTACATAAACTTTAAACTTTTTTCGATTTGATCATTTACCAGGAGATACAGGTGCTTGGTTGATTACTGAGAGTAGTTATTATAAAGCAAGTTCCTATAATAAAGGAATAATAAAAAGTTACTTTGTAGCCTTTCTTGCTGTTTAGTATTTTTATATCTTTTCAAGTCTGGTAGCAAGGTAAATTGTCATTCTCAACTGTAGACCTAGTAGTAGTAGGAAACTGAGGCCTGAGGCCTGATGTTTTACATATGAAGAGAACTGTGAAGGCAGAACTGGGAAGGCAGCTGAAGGTTTGTGGAGGAGGTGGGTGACTGTTGTGTTAAAGCTAAAGTTAGTCAGTCAATACCATCAGAGATTTAGGAAGGACAAATTATAGCAGGAAGTATAATCTAAAAGGTATATGTACCATTTAAAAAGGCAAAGACTTACTCACTCCCTAGACAGTTGCCCTAGGCCACCATGGTCTTCACAGCTACTTGCCATATAGAATAGCATTTAATCTTCAGCTGCCAGACTCAGGTCTGAGAGAAATTCCCGTGGAAAAAGAACTTGGGAAACTGACCTTACTTTGACCAGGCAGAGCATGGCAATCAACCCTGTGTTCACAACCTGGACAGAGTCCTGGCAGCAGGTAAGGTATGGGGCAGCTTCACCCATGCGTTACTATTAACATAATTCAGGTGGAATCATTATGCCCCATCTATCTTCTTTGGAAACCCTAGGGTTCCTGCTAGGAACATTTCTGTCAATTATGGTGAGTTTTTTCATTAAACATTTTTAATGCAATATTCAACAAATCTCTGAGGAGTTTGGGGACCATCTATTAAGTATACCTGAGTTTATGCCTAACCATGAAAATATATAACTTGTGTTTCTTAATTATCTTTAACAGTTTAAGTTGGTGCTTTTATAAGAACAGTGGTTTACAGCTTTATCCCTGTTAAGTTTGGGCTTTAAAATTTTGAGTTGAAGATTTAATTAAAGATTTAGCATCAAAATAAAACATCAAATAAGAAATGTAGTAAAATTTAAACCATATACAGTCCACAGCATGAGAGGGAATATTCCTGATTCTTTAACTGTTCACCATTCTAGAATATCTCAGTTTATTGTATGATTTAGTACATCTAAATGGCTAACGCTTAACAAAGTGAGCAAAGACAAAGATGCTAGACAAATAATATCACTGTGAAGCTGACTAGCCCTTAGGAATTTATAAATCTTATTTATCAAATATACCTTATTTTTCAAATATATGTTGTTACTTACCTAAATTTTCTAGAAGCCTGGTGTTGAACATAAGTAGCTAGGTATAAATCTCCAAGTCAGTTTTTGTTAATCTCAGTAGACTTCTATAACTTTAAAATGTTATCATCATACAAAAATCTATACTAATCCAAAATATTTTGGAGACCTGATGTTGTATCCTTAATCTGAAAAGGAAATATATTGATAAACAGAGAGCTCATTAGGACTAAGAAGTTTTATAGCTGGTGTTTTATGCCACCTGGTCATCTTAGGATGGTGAAGTCACATGGCATGCACTCTTGAACCTTAGGAAAGATGCCGCCAGTCATGTGGTTACTTCTAACTTGCTGATGTCATCATCCAAAATGGAGCCACAAAGTTGCTATTTAAGGACATCTACTTTCCTAAGTGAGGGTTGAATTCAAGTTACATGTAGAGTAAGTAGATGTATTTTTCTAATTAAGAGTTGAATCACATGTAGCAACTTAAGATTCAACCTTTTGTTACAAGTTTTAAGACTACCTTTTTGTTACAGATTTTATAGATTCTTTAACCACACCCAATGAACTTACAAATCTTCAGATAAAAACTGTTTACACAATAGTCATAAAAGATTTCTTTAGAGCAGAGTGCTGAGAAATCTTAGAGATAAAAGATTTTCTAGAGTGGAAAGTTGTAAAACGTTAGAGCAAAGAGTCATTGGATAAGTGTGCTGTCTTTGTACATTGAGCTATACTAAGGCCAAGAAATTTGCAGTAAGACAATGTGACTTTAATAAAGACTCTGATTACTAAGAAGGGATTTAGTCCAAGGAGAAAATGAAGGAGAGTTGTGGAATGACTTCTGCCATAAAGAGGATTCCAATAAACTCTGAAGGGGAGCTGAGAGACTGAGAACAATGCAGCCATGAAGGACAAGGAGCAACAAGCAGAAGAACAATATTGGAAGGGGGGCTTCCAATATTATAGAGGCCATGAGGGTAGAGAGAAGCTTTAGGACTTCCAGGAGGGAGCTGAGAGATGGGAAAGGTCCCAGAGGCCCAGAAGGGCTTAAGAGATCTAGGGATTTAGGCATCTCCTAGGGGGAAACAAGGAACCTTACAATGTACAGGCCCAGGGGGCACAGGAAGAGATAGAGCAGGTAGATTGTGGAGAGGAAAGGGTCAGGGGCCCAGGAGGGTATAGACTTCCAAGAGGGAGCTAAAAGAGACCAGGGTCTCAAAGTATAGGAGCTCTGCCCAAGGGAGGATTCCAACATAGGAGAACATAAGGAAGAGACAGAGCAGGCAGCTTCAAAGGGCAGGAGAGAAAATTTCTTGAGGGTGCTACAAACATATCTGGAAGGAGGTGAGGAAAGTGTTCAAATATAGGCCAAGGAGTACATAGAGAATATCTGGAAATTAGCAGGCATTTCCTAGGGGGAGGTGAAGAAGTTCCAGAAAGGAGCTGAGAGAGGCCATGAGGGGGCAGAATGGTAAGTGTTGTTATGACAAGGATTTCAATCTTTGGTGTCCACAAGTGGACTGAGAGACTTTTCAGGGAGAAATATCTTAAATCACAGAGGAGAGGCATCCCTTTCCACATGACAGGAGCACAGTAGGGTGAGAGGGGCATTCTGGCATACTGGTGTGCGACTTTTGGAGTTAACATAGACAAAGTAGGCAACTCCGTGATGACACTTACCTACTAGAGGAGGAGAGATAAGTAAAACAGGTGAAGGAGGAAACATCTTACCAAAATCAATCTACAGATTCAATGCAATCCCCATCAAAATCCCAACAGAATTCTTTACAGACCTCAAAAGTAAAAAAAGGCCCAATGTCTTCTACATTTCTCCAAAACACAACATGGTCAGGCCTGTCACTGCAATATTCCAATTCCCAGTGTCAATTTTTTGTCATAGTTACGTTTCAATTGCCATGAAGAGGTGTCATGGGGAAGGCAACTTATAAAAGAAAATATTTAGTTCAGGGCTCACAGTTCCAGAGGGTAGTAGAGTCCTTGACCATTACAGCAGGAAGCATGGTAGCAGTAAGGCAGGCATGGTGCTGGAGCAGTATTGAGAGAAGAGATCTGACCCACAAGCACAGGACAGGGGTGGAGAGTACTAACTGGGAATGACATTGGCTTTTGAAATCTCAAATCCCACCCCTAGTGGCACATCTCTTTCAACAAGGTTATACCCTCTCATCTTTCCCAAACAGTTCCACCAAATATAGAGCAAGCATTCAAATATATGAGCCCATGGGAGCCTGCCTTGGGGTTTCTATTGCTGCAATGAAACATCATGACCAAAAAGCAAGTTGGGGAGAAAAGGGTTTATTTATATTACACTTCCACATTGCTGTTCATCATCAAAGGAAGTCAGGATAAGAACTCAAGCAGGGAGTTAACCTGGAGGTAGGAGCTGATGCAGAAGTCATGGAGGGGTGCTGCTTACTAGCTTGTTCAGTCTGCTTTCTTATAGAACACAGGATGACCAACCCTGGATGACACCACGGACAATGGTCTTGGCCCTCTCCCATTAATCACTAATTAAGAAAATGCCTCACAGGTGGATCCTTTGAAGGCATTTTCTCAATTGAGGCTCCTTCCTCCCTGATGACTCTAGCTTGTGTCAAGTTGACATGAAACCAGCCAATATAGGGCTATTTTTCATCAAACCACTACAATGTATTTTTAAGTAAACTTATAAAATGTTTCCCTTTAGAGTTTTCAAACATCCTTAGTGTTACTTAGTTCTCCTTTCTCCCTCTATATTGTCATCTCCCCCCCCCCAGTTAAATCTCCAACCTCAATATTCTCCTTTCCCTCTTGGTAGCACCTGTGTCCTACTGTTCTATTCCTCACTCTAGAGTTCCTTCTCTCTCCTCTTGCCATTCTACTTTCAGGAAATGGGCATAAGATCCTCAAATGACAGAGAACATGCAGTATTTGCAGCTGGGTCTGGATTATCTCACTCGTACTATTTTCCAGTTCAGTTCATTTACTTGCAAATTTCATGATTTCAGGAATTTTATATATTAATAGAATTCCACTGTGAAATTTACATGTTTTCATTATCAATCTAATTTTAAAAACAATTATATTACTTTAACTATGTAAGTATCATTGATAATGTGACAATGAACACAGATGAGCAAGTGTCTCTGTAGCAGGATATCAAATCCTTTGCCCATGTGCCAGAGTGGTACAGCTGAGTCATATGGTAGTTCTATTTTTAGCTTTTTGAGTATTCTCCACAATGATTACCATAGTTGCAGCAGCAACATTGAATGAGGTTTTTCTTTTCCCTGAATCCTCATTAGCGTTTTTGTCAGTTGATTTCTTTCTTAATCATTCTGACTAGGGTAAGGCAATGTCTCAAGATTGTTTAACTACATAATTGCTAAGTATGTTGTATTAGTTACTTCACTACTGTTATGATAAACCACCATGATCAAGCTAGTTTTTAGATGAAAGGAAGTATTTTGGGTTAATGGTTCCAGAAGTATATGACTATCACCATCATTGCAGAGAAGCATGGAATCAGGCAGATATGGTAGCTTCACCAGAAGCTGAGAGTTCACATCTTGAATCACAAACTGGAAACATACAGAGAAAACTGGGCTTGGCTGGAGGTTTTTGAAACTTCCTCCTGCAAAGTCATATGCCCTAAACCTAGCTGAAGAGCATCACGGACTGGGGACCAAGTATTCAAATGCTCAAGAATCCTTCTCATTCAAATTACCACATTCTACTCTGTGCCCCCCACAGTCTCATGTCCATATCATAAGGTAAAATGTGCTTAGTTCAACCTAAAATGTCTCCATATTTTTTCTGTCTCAACACCACTTAAAAGTCTAAAATCCAGTATCTCATCTAAGATTTAAGAAAATACCTTAATTGTAACCTCTTGTAAAATCCCAAAGCAAATTACATATTTCCAACATATAATGTCACCAAATATAGATTATCATTCCAACAGTGAGAAATCAGACCATCGTGAGGAAATGCTGACTCAAAGCAAGACTGAAACACAGTAAGGAAAATTCCAAACCCTGTAGCTCCATGTTGGATGCCAAAGGGCTTACATAACACTTCCCCTCTAGCTTCTTAGACTAACACTCTCTTGACTGGGCTCACTTCCTGTTTTCAGTTCTCCTTGAAAGCTATCTCATTTTTCTTGCATGTCCAATATCTTGGGGTTTCCAGTGCAACCCAAACTTCATTCCCGCAGCTTCATAGATTGGTTAAATCCATTGCCTTTTAATTTAACTCAGGTAAGTTATTTGGATAAGGACAAAAACCAGCCATATTCTTCAGCAAAATATCACAAGAAAGGTTCTTACCCATGTTGCTAATATTAACTCTTCTGAAACTTGTTGAGATAGTCCTCCATATCACACTTTGCCCTCACCACAATTGTATTCCAAACTCTTAGTATGATGGCACATTAAGATGTGCTTACAGCGTTCAACCACTTTTCTAAATAGCAGAGTCTTACTCAGTCCTCAAAAAATCCACATGATCCGGTTCCTCACAGCAAAAGATGTTGATCTCTTTTTAAGATATTTCTTAGCCATATTTATGTTATTCTTTTAAGAACCTTCTAGTCTGATCTTTAGCTCATTATTTTTTAGTTGAATCATTTATTTTATTCTTTGATTCTTGAGTCTATTGTATATTCATTACATTAATTCTCTATTGGATGTATGGCTAGCAAAGATTTTTCTCCCACTCTGTGGGTTTCCATCACTCAATTGATTGTTTCCTTTGTTGTACAGAAGCTTTTTAGTTTATAAAGTTCTATTTGTCGATGGTTGGTCTTAAATCCTGAGTGAATAGAGTCTTATTCAGAAATTCCTTTCCTGAACCTAGGGTGCAGTCTATGCTTTTTTTTTCTAGCAGTTTCATCATTTCAGGTCTCACACTGAGGCCTCTGAACCTTTTGAAGTTGATTTTCGTGCTGGGAGGTATATAGGTCTAATTTGATTCTTCTACAAATGAACATTCAGTTTTTTTCAGCAGCATTTGTTGAAGATGCTATCTTTCTTCAAGGGTATATTTTTGGCATCTTTGTCAAATATCAGATGACTGTAATTAAGTGTTGCTTAAAGTTTAGTCTTCTATTTTATTTCATTGACTTACCTGTCTGATTTTCTGCCAGCACTATGATTCTTTTCATAATTATTATAGCTCTGTAATATAACTCAAAATCTAATATGCGAATCTCTCCAATATATTTTTTTCAACAAGACTGCTTTGCTTATCTAGAGGCTTATGTTGTTTGGCATGAACTTTATGATTTTTGTTTGTTTGTTTATGTAAAGAATGTCATGGGAGTTTTGGTTGGTGTTTGACATTGGTATTTCAAAAGTTAATCAAATTTTTAAAGTTTTATTACCATTTTATTTATGAGTATGTGTGGTTTTGCCCATATGTGTGTGTGTGTGTGTGTGTGTGTGTGTGTGTGTGTGTGTGTGTGTGTGTAGCATGCAAGTCTTGTATCTCTGAAGACCAGAGAGGTCATTGGCTCTTCTGAACTGGAGTTTTAAATGGTTGTAAACTCCTGTGTGGATGCTAGGAATTTGATACAAGTCCTCTGGAAGAGCAACCAGTGTTCTTACTTCCTAAGCAATTTCTTCATTTCCAAAAAGTCTACTGACTTTTGTAAGTTAATTTTGTAGGCTGCTACATTGCTAGAAGTGTTGATCATTTTCACAAATTTTGGAGTGGAATTTTGATAATATCATGTCATCTACAAATAGAAGTAATTCCACCTTTTATTTTCTATTAGTAACTCCTTAATTTTATTCTCTTGATCTTATTGCTCCAGATAAAGTTTCAAACCTAATTAATTATATTAAAACACACAAAATAGAAGTGCAGGCCACGTCATCATGAGTAACAGGCCACCTACATGCTGAACTTTCCAACTCTCTTAGTTCCCACAGACAAAATCATCTGCCACCCTTCCTCCACATCCCCCACACTCATTGCCGTGTCCCTGCACCCAATTCAGACAGACCTCCCCTGCTCAAGAGTAGTTCACACCAGCCAGAACAGGTGGGCTGCTTGCCCACAGTACACTCCCTTCAGTTCAGTTCCCACAGACCCAATCAGCCAGCATCACTTCCCTCCCCATCCTGCACCCCCTTTGTTGTGTCCCAGCACCCAACTCAGCTGGAGACACCCTGCTCAACCAAAGGCCATGCCAGCTGCCAGAAATCTATGTAGGCTTCTGCCCTTGAACCTCCTCCACTCTTTCAGTGCCCCTCACTTCCCCCAATCCCCTCTTCCCTTTTTTCTTTGCCATGGCCCAGCTCCTAACTCAGGCAGAGACCCCTGCTTAACAAGAGGTCACAGAGATCAGAAGACCAGAGAGGAAATAGAAATCAAGGATCAAACACATATCCAACAAAGACAAAGTCAGCAAATAGTATCTAGACCTATAATCTCCCCAAACCCAGATGCCTAGATGGAGGGCTAATATCCAAAATATATAAAAAAATTTGGAAAACTACACATCAACAAACCAAATAAGACAATTAAAAATGGGATACAGATATAAACTTAGAATTCTCAATAAAGGAATCTTAAAAGGCTGAAAAACACTTAAAGAAATGTCCAACATCTTTAGCCATCAGGGAAATGCAAATCAAAAGAACTTTGAGATTCCATATTACACCTGCCAGAATGGCAAACATCAATAAAACAAGAGACAACTCATGCTGGTTTGGATGTTGAGCAAGAAGACTACTTTTCCATTGCTGATGGGAGCGCAAACTTGTACAACCACTGTGGAAATCAATATGGCAGTTCCTCCGAAGACTGAGAATTGATATATCTCAAGAACCAGCTATGCCATTCTTAGGTATATACCCAAAGGACACTCCATCCTACCACAAGGACACTTGCTCAACTATGTTTATAGTGGCCTCATTCATAGTAGCCAGAAACTGGAAACAACCTAGGTGCTCCTCAACCAAAGAGTAGATAAAGAAAATGTGGAACATTTTCACCATAGAGTATTACTTAGCTATTTAAAAAAATGACATCTTGAAATTTGCAGGCAAGTTTCAGGATGGAACTAGAAAAACATCATCCTGCTGGAATGTGCTGCAATCCACTGACCCAGAGAAGGTAAGTAACAAGGATGCTTCATGGGGACACATGGATCTCCTTGGGAAAGGGATATAGAATAGATTTTGAGGGTGGACTGATGGTGGGTGGGGATCAGAACAAGAGGGTTCAGGTTGCAGGGGAGGGATGGAGGGAAAGAGTACAGGGAGAGATGACTCAATTTGGGGGACATTTGGGAGGATGATGTGAAAATCCAGTGCAGTGGAAACTCCCTGGAATCTATGAGAGTGAGCCTAGCAAGGACTCAGTTATGGGGGATATGGAGCTTGAACTGACCATCTTCTATAACTTAGCAAGGCTTTCAGTGGTTGGACTGGGACACCAGCCCAGGCATAAAACTTTTGGCCTACAGTCTGTCCTTCCTGCAAGATGGACTGAGAAAATGATGATACAGAACATGAGATCATAGCCAACCAATGATTGGTCTAATTAGAGGCCCACACCATGAGAGGAAGCCCATGCTGGATACTGCCTTGGATGGCCAGGAACCAGAGGCTGAATAAGCCAGAGTCCTAGGATAGAAGCAAACACAACTGGCCAAAAGAGAAATAAAGAAATAAAGTCAATTAAATGAATACTAATGATATTCTACTATAATCATAAATTGGTACCTAACCCGATTTTCATCACAGAAGCTTCATCTGGCAACTGATGGATGCAGATATAGAGACTCATAGGCAAATAATAACCAAAGCTTAGCAATACCAGGGAAGAGGGGGAGGAAGGATTGTAGGAGCCGGAAGGGTCTAGGGTATCAGAGTACTAGGCCCACAAAATCAACTAAGCATAGAGGCTCACAGTATCCACCATGGAGCCTGTATATATCTGCACTAGGTCCTCTGAATATACATTGTTTCTTTAGCTTGATGTTCTTGTGGGACTCGCAACAGTGGGGGTGTGGGTATCTCTGACTCTTTTACCTGTTCCTAGGCACCTTCTTCTCCTACTGGTTTGCTTTGTCTAGCCTTGATATGAGGGTTCGTGCCTAGTCTTATTGAATCATGTTATGCCAAGTTAGGTTGATATCACTGGGAGGCCTGCATTTTCCCGAAGGGAAAAGAAAGAGGAGTGGATCTGGGGAAGAAGGGGTTTGAGGGGCTTTAGGAGAAGTGGAGGTAGGGAAAATTATGGTCAGTATGTACTGAATGAAAAAAGAATAAATTAAATAACTAACTAAATAAATAAAATTACTTCTTATATATTCTGAAATATACTCTAGAAATGTTAGGGGTTGAATTTTTAAAAAATTTCAATTCCTGAATAAAAATTTGAATAGAAAACATATATATGTATATATATATATATTAAATTTAACGGAATGGATAAATAAATAGTACTGAGTCAAATGGAAAAAAAATGGCAATCTTTCTCAGGAATACCTAAATACCTAAATCAGAATCAAGACTTCAAATTACAAATAAACTTAATGCAAGTTAGATTTATACATAAATTTGTTTTGGTAAAATATGTATAAAATATGTGAATGGTAACTGGAAACAATGGAAAATCCAGCTGTATTTAGATAGCAAGCTTAGCTGGAATTTCAATATTCATCAGGTGTATAAATTTGGGTAAGGAACTTTGACTTCTTTTTCACCATTAATTAAGGACAATATGATTTACATTTATGGTTGTTGAGATTAAACTGGAGCAGTGTATTAAAGTGCTTTATAACTGGGTTGTACCTATGTGATATGCTGATATTGATATTATCTATTTAAACTCCCATTCATGGTGATCTCAGAAAAATGTCATATATGAAGGGTTTATCCCTCACTTGCTAATTTACTTGTTAGATAGCTGCTCAATAGCAGCTAATCCTTCACATTTGAATCAATGCGGAGCTTAAGTGACTCATTAAAATGACTGAGCTGATTAAAGTTGCCTTCCTGCTAGATGGTCTTTTCATTTTAAAAAGCAGTTAAGATCAATTATGTAGTCATCAATTTGATTGTTTAACAACTGAAACTTTCTGTAAGTATAATTGTCTCTGCTGTGGTTTTGGCCAATTCCTCATTATCTCCAACATCATTTTAATGATTTTTTTCTTCTGAAGAAAGTATAACCTGTAAATGATTGAAATAACACATGAGCTAAGAACAACTTACATTATATACTAAAATTTGTATGCCTCAAAAAAAGGAAAAACACAATTTCTATAAGTAAAATCATTCTAGAAGCATGAAAAAATCATCATGTGAATTAGATTTTCGAAGTTATGAAAAAATACGGTCTTGCATGGATAGTCAATAATGAAGATCAAGCAAAGAAACAAATGTTTGTGTTGGTTATAGAAATCAATAAAGACTATGATTTGAAGGGTTTAATATGTTAGTATTCAAAATGAAGTCTGTGAAATTTACAAACATAAAATTTTATTTTGTATTATAGTTATAATTACTAAGTGTACAAACGCCAAGATCCAAAGAATTATGTGGCAAAAGTAGAGAATGTTGACCTCTACTACTTCTCTTACAGACTCACTATGCATGTATATCACTCTTTAGATACTCTATTTCATTTTATGCTTTTCTAACATAGTGGAATACATTAGCATTTTAGTCTATGATATCCATCTTATTTCTCTTCCCACTTTTAGAAGAGCTACTTATTTTACTTTTTCATTATAGATAATTTTTACATACATAAGTATATACATGCAAGAATAACATAAACCAAAATATCTGTTCTACAGACATAAAAACCATCATTCCATGGTAAATTTGCCACATCTATACTGTACATACATTCTTTTCCCATCTGTAATATTTTTCATTTGCATAATACATTAATAAAATTAATATAATCTAAAATTTTATGAAAATAGATGGATTTGCAAAGCATAATATTTATGAAAGTGACTCAGGCCCAGAAAGACCAAAGCTACTTTTTCTTCCTCATGTTTAGATTCTAACTTGTAATGTACTCATGTGTATATAAACAGGTGGAATAACATCTAAATAACATCTAATAATTTAGATAACATCTAAAATCTAGAAAGTATATCAAGAAATTGCTATATTAGGTAATGAGAGAGGTTGGGAAGTGAGCAAAAGGACACATGGAACATGAAAGAGGAAAATAATCTGGGAAGGAAAAGTGTGCAAGGGGAATCATGTGTATTAGGGCATGGGAGCCTATGGGAAGGAGATTTTTAAAAATTATTTTATTTGAAAATATCATAATTGTTTCTAACATATATGCTGATTGTAAAAAAATGAAAATACATAATAAAAGGGAATTTTAAAGTTCTTGGAGGAGCATGTGTGATAAAACCAGACTTCTGTAAACAAAATATTATAGGTATTTCTGGCAAGGAATACAGGAAACTAGATTTAGAAGGAAATGAGTAATGTATTGGAATTTAAACAAAAACCTTCTTTGTTGTTTATTACACCTTGACAAAGAACTTGCCTACATTATGCCCATGCTCTATGACTTTGTGAAAGGATGAAATTATGAATATAGGTTTGGTTTAGTTGGTTAAGAACATTTCACAGTAGTAAAGCATTATGATGTATATGGGCTATTTTGGTCAGATTCACAGTGAGATGTTGAAGCAGTGGAGGTATTTGGAAAATTCTATTTGGCCAAAAATTATGTTATTTGATAGTATGGTTTTAAATATTTTAAACATTTACCCTTTATTATTATTGTATGTGGTATGGAGAATGGATTTGGAACTTAGGGGACAATTTACAAGAATCAGTTGTCTCTTTCCTCCTGTGGGTTCCAAGGATTGAATTCAAGTTATCCGTCTTGTGCAGGAAGTACTGAGTCATCTCATCAGCCAAGTTGAGGGTGTTTTAAAATTATTTTGTATATTGATTTTTGCCTAATTGTTATACCATTTATTGAAAAAGTGATATTGAAATCTCCAAGTAGAATAAATAATTTTTATTTTATTTAAAGTTCTATTGATCTTTATTACTTTTTGCTTCTTGTGTTTTCATGCCTTCTATGCAATTTGTCATTTTTGTAAACATTTAGTGCTTCTTTGCCTTCTTGGAAGTGTTGCCTATTTATCACAATATAACCATCCTCTTCATCACTAGTCATTTACTTTGCTTGTAAATAGACTATACCTAAGTAAAATACCCACCCCAGTTTTCTTTTGATTAATTCCTATATGATATAAAATTTAATATTTTATGTATGGTTAGTATACCTATATGATAATATTTAAAGTGTCTTTCTTGAACACTACATGAAATGTCAATCTTGATTTATAATTTATAATGAGTAAAATTGTTTCTATGGTCTAAATATATGGTTCTTTTCTGTTTTTTTCCTCTAGTGTTTTTTTTTATATTTGCAATTTTTCCATCTTCCACTGAATTAAAGTATATTTTAAACAAATTCTATTTTGATTTATCTTTAATGGTGTGTTGATCTTCTTTGAATCCTTCAGTCATTACTTTGGGTATTGGCATACATACACACACACACACACACACACACACACACACACACACATTTTCGTTATGAAAATTATCCAGAGGACATCACCATATACTAAATGTATCAAAACATTATACTGAGTTTCATAAAGACATACAAACATTAGGTGTCAATGAAAATGAATAATATAGTTAAAAGAAATTCATATATAATATCAATTTTCTCTGTTCTTTTCAAGTAAGTACTGAGACAAATGTTAAATATTTTCTGTTACTTTCCAATGCAGACCCAGAATGAAAGGAGAAGGGGTGAGGAATCTCCTGCTCTTAGAAAGCAATAGACCTCATTACCTAACAATCTAGCAATCAGTGAGATTCAGGGGCTATTTTTGTGATACTTCGGCAAGGAATATTACTGTATCCTGCTCATGTCTCCAGAGCTTGCTTGTGGCTAAGTGGGCCAATTACTTTGGCAGAGGAAACTGCAATACAACCCAGTGTTGACTCTGCTACATCGTTATTACTGATTATACAGATCTATATTAAAAATGAGGAGGAAATGGGGCAGAAAGAAATGAAACATGTACAGTTTGGAGAGAAAAGGAGAACTATCAATCGTAATGTAATTGTTGAAAGGGTGTAGTTTCATTAAGGAAAAACTTCTGGGTCTGCATTGGAAAGATAGAAAGGTTCCTTTCAGGACAAAAGCCCACCCAGCTAAGCTTTCATCCAGCAAAAGGAGAAGGGGTGAGAAATCTCCTGCTCTTAGAAAGCAATAGCATAAAAACTGCTTTTCCTGTGGCTTTAGTGGGTATAAATACATCCCAACAGGCATAGAGCTTGGCGGTGTCATCTGTATAGTACTTGTTTTGGAAAGAAAAAAAAAGATGCAATATTGAGATAACTTCCTCTACATGTTCAGAGAACTATTGAGACCAGCGAGCTTGTAGAAAGGTCAGATTTCCTCCAAGAATGCTTAAAAGGACATTTTATGAAACTCTGAATGTAAAATGTGGATTTCCATAGAGACTGTAGCATCCTTGAGATAAAGCCATGAGATGCTTTGAGAGAGGAAAAGAGAACTGCCCAGAGTGAGGATAACCAGCCCAAGAAAGAGATGTATGTTGCAAGTAGAAAAGCTGTAGAAAAAAAGTGTACCCTTTAACACGCACAAAAAACCATAGACCAGATATAGACCTTCGAGTATTTGTTTATTCCTCACTAGCTTCTGGCCTTACTTTGTCTCCCTCCCCCTCTCATTAATGCGTATTGTGTGCCATCATATGCTGAAAATATACTGGTTGTTTATTTTACACTAGGTATCACAGTTAAGAAAAATTTTGAGGGCCTAGCAAGAAGCTCAGTGGTTAAGAGTACTGAATGCTCTACCAGAGGACAAGGGTTTGAGTCTCAGCACCTACATTGCAGTTCATTACAGTCTGCAACCCAGTTCTAGGGGATCTTATGTCCTCTTATACACAGACATACATGAATGCAAAATGCCCCTACACATAAAAATTTTTAAAGAGATTGTTTTGGATTTAAGAAGAGACTGGACTTTGGAATTTTAAAGAGAGTCGAAAATGTAAAAGACTGTGGAGAAGTTGGATTATATGCCTTTTAAATTATGAGATGAGCTTTAGCCTATACGCTCAACGTATGTGCTGGTGGTTTGAAGGAAGAATGTCCCCTATAAGCTCATGTATTGCAGCATTTGGTATCTAATTGATGAAACTGTTTCTGGAGGTTACAAAACATTTAAGACGTGCAATCATGTTGGGGAAAGTTCATAACTGAGGGCAATATTTAAGTATCTCATGCACTAATGGTATCTTTTATAGAGATGGAGTCATTAATCTTAATGAAGTCCAACTAATCAATTATTTCCTTCATTGATTTTGTCAAAGAGGGTAAGGACAGGTACTAGAGACAAAGCTCCACCTTTCTGAAGATAGCAATCTGAGCAGCTTCTTTAGTTTTCTGGAAACCTTGATTCATTGAAGCTGGACTCCTGATTTTGACAAAGAAAAAATTTCTTAAAGAGATAGAATGAAGCAGAATTTGAAGCAGAATTGGAGCTTATTAAAAGATATTTGAAACATATACTTCAAAAAATAACAGTTAAGAAAAAGGGAGGCAATTGGGAAGAAAATAAGACACACCTGGGAAAATAGATGGAGGCTTCATAAAGAAGCACAGTGTCTTTAAAGTTGCCATATATACTGTTGACTTGTGAAATTACGTTTTGAAGTTGCTAAGTGTCTCAGTTTGGGTTTTCATTTATGTGAAGAGACTCCATGACCATGGCAACTCTTATAAAGAAAGCATTTAATTGGAGTGGCTCACTTTCAGTTTCAACGGTTCAGTTCATTATAATCATGATGGAGAGAGAGCATGGAGGCATGCAGACAGACGTGGTGCTGGAGCTGAGAGTGCTACATCTTGACCAGAAGGCAGCAGGAAGTCAACTAACACACTGGGTGGTATCGTGAGTATAGGAAGTCTCAAAGCCTACTCCCTACAGTTTCACACTTCCTCCAACAAGGCCATACCCACTTCAACAAAGCCACACCTCCAAATAGTGCCACTCCTTATGAGATTGTGAGAGCCAATTACATTTAAAATATCACACTAAGGAACACAGATGACATGATAGGTTATTTCCTATGAACCAGAGAGGATTACAACTATTAATGTAATAGCCTGGATGATGATTTGTGGAGTAATTCAGGGAGTTTTTATTGTAAAGAAAGTATTGATCTTGCTTTTGAGAATTCTAGAAAATGTCTGAGAAAGGAACAAAGTTATACCTAAAATGGAGTTATAGGTGGCTATCACACATGCTTGCCTAGGTGTTGGGGAATTTAAATTGTACTCTTTGTAACACTGATGGAAGTGCTTTACCCATTCAGCCATCTCATCAGCACCTGTGATATATTTTGAGTTGATATTTTTGATGGGTATGAGGTGCATGTTTAGATATACATTATTTTGCAGCTGTATGTTCACTTCTTTTATCACTATTTGTTTACATTTGTTAAGAATTAAAAACTTGAGTTGATTCTTTTATATAAATAAACATCTATCTCTGTACAGAAAATTCCATTTTCAGTTATTCCTAATGTATGAGGGAATGAGTCCAAGCTCTGAAGCCAGGAATGAATGATAGTTACATCAGGCCAGGTTGAGGAGAATGGACAGAGCCACAGACAGATAAAACACACTTTATTCACCAACATACAGGACACTAGGCAGGCAGACAGTAGCAGGCGCCCAGACACACACCAACACTCATGGGCCACACATAGGCAGGCATAGGCTCATATGAAGGCCGTCACACATGCCACAAGGAAGTGGGTCCACAGACATATACAGACAGGCTGACAAAGACAAAGGCACTTTCCTCTGACCTCAAGACCAATTTACACAGAATCCAGATTTCACCATTGTTTAACTCTGTATTTCCAGGATATCTGCTGCCAGACATTTTTTGTTGACTCATAGTTCCATGTAAGTTCAGTTTTAGATATCTTGGCCCATGCTGAATTAGCACCAAATTGTTTAAATAACAAACTGGCCCTTATTTCCCTCTGTTTACTACAGATGCCTGCCTTATGACTTTTACTTTATTGTTTGTTATAGCATTCAAAAATCTAAGCCATTTTGATGGTGATATCTTGATCTTTTTTTATTTACTTTTGTAATTTTCCTGAATCTTAGTATGTTTCTTGATTTTTCAGTTGGCCCCTTGACACTTTCTGTTATAATACCAAATTACTTTGGAAGCTGTTTAATCAAATGTTTTAGCATATATATTCTTATGGCAGCCAAGAACAAAAAAAATGAGTGTTAGGTGTTCTGCCTTGCTTATGGCATGTGGATCTAGCTTTTCTACATGTACTCCAGTGGTACTTAAGTTGTGAGGGGCTTCTTGTTACTATCTGACACATGGGAACACGTTTGAGTTCCATAAGATTACTGTTGATACCACACTGTGTGGAAAAGGGTCATCTATTTAGTGCTTTCTGCATGGCTTTCTGGACACTGTAGGTGGTGGGAAATTTGTCATTGCTGAACAAAGTAAAAGGCCTAGTTCTCTACTGTGCCACCTCTGGCATTGCCCCATGAGGAAAAAGAAAGGAGAACTAAAACTGCTCATTGTCATTTCATTGATATATTTTTTTTTGTTTTTGTCCTGTGTAATATTTGAACATGTGTTTTTGAAGGAACTACTAACTAGAGTTAAGCAGTGCAATAACATGTCTTAATATGAACTTCAAAATTTATACTTAGGGAAAATTCTTGGAAGAAAGGAAGATTTCATGAAAGGCACTGATAAAACAAAGGAGTGATAAAGGATCAAAAACATTTAATATTTTAATAATTTAACTTTGGAAAGAAAATATTATTGATTGGTTTCTGCTCCTATGGAAGCTTTTGATTCAGACCCATATAGGAAAATGTTAGATCAGTAAACCATTCATGAATAAAATGAGACATAATTTCCACTGAGGTTCCTTGAGTAAAAACAGTGTCCATATACAAATGAGCTTTTTCTGAAGTGATAATTTTACAAATGCAGAACTACACAGCAATAGCAAATGCCATAATGAGTTTTAATGATGGCACAGAGATCCAAATAAAACATCACTCAGGGCAGGTGAAGAGACACATACTTTATTTTTTTATTATATTTGTACAGAATAGAGGAAAGGCATTCTTCTTTTAAAAATCCTTTCAGTTTATTTTCCAGTGGATCTTAGATTAAGGTAGCAAACAAAGCAAGAAGAAAATTACAGCCTTAAGAACTGCCAGACTCTTTGAATAGACTGCTGTTTTCTTTTGTATATAGTTAAGTGCCAAAGCTATAATTTCCCATTTACTTCCCTTTGTTATTGTATATATGGGGCATTTATTCCAATTTGATTCCATTTGCTCTTTGTCAGAGGAAGTCTTCCCACAGACTCATATTAACTGCAGTTTCTTTTTTAAAACACATTATAAAAGACTGTCCCTGCCACT
The DNA here is from genome assembly GCA_902168325.1 of Peromyscus nudipes. Taxonomy (NCBI): domain Eukaryota; kingdom Metazoa; phylum Chordata; class Mammalia; order Rodentia; family Cricetidae; genus Peromyscus; species Peromyscus nudipes. Next base: position 30,997 of record CABHPH010125314.1, read on the forward strand.
CTTCTTTTGACATTGGACATTTCCTATTACAGAGTTTAGTTCTCGGATGATTGAAAGCCTGTGTTATTCAGTTCTAATGGATTGTGTTTTAAACTGCTTTAGTTTAGAATAGCACAGCCCGTGGATTGTCAAGTGCACATGCTATGAAAGGATCAAGTTCTCCTGTAATTGTTGCCAGAGTACCTACCATCAAATTTTTCAGTGTATATTTTGTGAGGCTGAGTGCTTTATTTGAACAAAGAACCATGAAACAAAGGAGAGCTGGAGGACCTAGATTCACGTTACTCAGTATTGGGTAGTTTGAACAGCAATTGAAGCTGCACTCACTTTATTTATTTTTTATTTATTTGCATACTTATTTATTTAATATACTGGTGTTGATCTCTATATCAATTTTCCTTCAGCAATTTTTTTAACTTAAATATTTTGGAGTTGGGGAAATGACTTAGTTTTAGATTGTATTTAAACTACAACATATTTTCTTTCTCATTCCTCCATCCAAACATGCTATAAATCCCTCCCCTCTTTTCTTCTAATTTATGGAATTTTTCATCAATTGTTATTGAATGCATATATATATGTACATATACATATTCACAAATATAACCAGTATCCGTGAAAAAGCTAGAACCTCAGGACACATTTTCAAGTGTTTTTGTAACCCTAGTAATAGTGCTTCTGAGCTGCAAAGGGTTGGAGATAGGTATATCCTCGATTACACTTGGCAAGCCTGCAAAGACATTCAGTGAGTTCTAGGTTCAGTGAGAAACTGAGTCTCAAAAAATAAGGTGGAGAATGACAAAGAAAATATCTGATATTTACCTTGGCATACACATGCATACACATACATGCTTTGCACATTATTATGAACATCTACATATGCACATACCACACACAAACAACATAAATAAATAAGCAAGCAAATTAACTAGTTAATGTAGACATGTTTTTAAAGACTGAATGTTCCCAGCAAGAGATAAAAGCCTTACCTTGACTATAATGTTATTTTGGAAGAATTAGTTTAATGCATATTTTATAGTTGATTATCCTTTACAAAGATCTGAATATCTTATCACAAATTAATACTTTCTTCTAAAAAATAAAATACTATCTACTGCCATGTGAATTATCTTCCAAACATCTGAATAATATAGATCTGAATATACATGGCTGTTCTTTCCTATTGAGAGAGGCTGATGGTCCTTGCTTATTAAAGGCATGGAGTATAGATGCTGAGGAGCTACATGGTCTCCTCTAAACACTTAAAAAAAGAGTCATGCTCATGAATTCATAATCCCCATGGTGACAAATTCACCATTTTAACACTCATAAATAGTTTAGTGTTTAGGATTCACCAAGACGCAACTGGAAGTGAAAGACTGGAAGACAGGAAATACAAGGCTTACGTCCTGAATAGGATGGAACAAACATAATCAATACACTTACTGAGCCCATTGTATCTTCTTAGATTACTCAGTACCAAGAGAAACTTGACAAGATTCAGTCTTTAATTACATTTGCAATTATCTGAGATCAGTTGGTAATTCTTCTTTACATTTAAATAAGAAAGTAAAATAAAATTACCAGTGTGTAATAAAGGTGTGCGGATTAATGTCAGGGTCTTCATTTCGGTTCCATTCGTCCACATGTCAGATTTTATGCCAGTACCAAGCTGTTTTTATTACTGTAGCTCTATAGAAGAGCTTGAAGTCAGGGATCGTGGTGGCTCCAGAGGTTGTTTTATTGTACAGGATTCTTTGGGCTATCCCGGGTTTTTTGTTTTTCCATCTGAAATTGAGTATTGTTCTTTCCAGGTCTGTGAAGAATTGTGTTGGGATTTTCATGGGGATTGCATTGAATCTGTAAATTGCTTTTGGTAAGATTGCAATTTTTACTATGTTAATCCTACCTATCCATGAGCATGGGAGATCTTTCCATTTTCTGACATCTTCTTCAATTTCTTTCTTCAGGGACATAAAGTTCTTGTCATACAGGTTCTTTTCTTGCTTAGTTAGAGTTACCCCAAGGTATTTTATATTATTTGTGGCTATTGTAAAGGGTGATTTATCTCTGATTTCTTTCTCAGCCTGTTTGTCATTTGTATACAGGAGGGTTACTGATTTTTTTGAGTTAATCTTGTGTCCTGCTACATTGCTGTAGGTTTTTATAAGCTGTATGAGTTCCTTGGTTGAATTTTTGGGGTCACTTATGTATACTATCATGTCATCTGCAAATAGTGGAAGCTTGACTTCTTCCTTTCCAATTTGTATCCCCTTGATCTGCCTGTGTTGTCTTATTGTTCTGGCTAGAACTTCAAGTACTATACTGAATAAGTATGGGGAGAGCAGAAAGCCTTGTCTTGTTCTTAACTTTAGTGGAATCGCTTTGAGTTTCTCTCCATTTGCATTGATATTGGCTGTTGGCTTGCTGTAAATTGAGTTTATTATATTTAGGTATGTTCCCTGTATTCCTGATCACTCCAAGACCTTTATCATGAAGGGGTGTTGGGTTTTCTCAAAGGCCTTTTCAGCATCTAGTGAGATGATCATGTGGTTTTTTTCTTTCAATTTGTTTATATGGTGTATTACATTGACAGACTTTCAAATGTTGAACCACCCTTGCATCCCTGGGATGAAGCCTACTTGATCATGGTGGATAATTGTTTTGATGTGTTCATGGAGTCTGTTTGCCAGTATTTTATTGAGTATTTTTGCATCAATGTTCATGAGGGAGATTGGTCTGTAGTTCTCTTTCCTTGTTGAATCTTTGTGTGGTTTGGGTATCAGGGTAATCGTGGCCTCATAGAAGGAGCTTGGTAATGTTCTTTCTGTTTCTATTGTATGGAACAATTTAAAGAGTATTGGTATTATCTCTACTTTGAAGATCTGGTAGAATTCTGCACTGAAACCATCTGGTCCTGGGCTTTTTTTGGTTGGGAGACTTTTAATGAAAGTTTCTATTTCCTTAGGGGTTATTGGTCTATTTAAATAGTTTATCTGGTCTTGATTTAACTTAGGTATGTGGTACCTATCCAGAAAATTATCCATTTCTTTTAGATTTTCCAGTTTTGTGGAGTAGAGGTTTTTGAAGTATGACCTGATGGTTCTCTGGATTTCCTCAGTGTTAGTTGTTATGTCTCATTTTCATTTCTGACTTTGCTAATTTGGATGCCCTCTCTCTGCCTTTTGGTTAGATTGGATAAGGGCATGTCTATCTTGTTGATTTTCTCGAAGAACCAATTCTTTGTTTCATTGATTCTTTGTATTGTTCTCGACAAAGAAGCCAAAACTGTACAGTGGAAAAAAGAAAGCATCTTCAACAAATGGTGCTGGCATAACTGGATGTAAACATGTAGAAGACTGCAAATAGATCCATATCTGTCACCATGCACAAAACTTAAGTCCAAGTGGATCAAAGACCTCAACATCCAGTTACTCTGAACCTGATAGAAGAGAAAGTAGGAAGTAGTCTTGATCGCATTGGCATTGGAGATCACTCTTCCTAAATATAACACCAGTAGCATAGACACTGAGAGAAACAATTAAAAAATGAACCTCCTGAAACTGAGAAGCTTTTGTAGGGCAAAGGACAAAGTCAATAAGACAAAACAACAGCCTACAGAATAGGAAGAGATTTTCACCAACCCCACATCTCACAGAGGGCTGATATCCAGAATACATAAAGAATTCAAGAAATTAGACATCAAAATACATAACAGTCCAATTTAAAAAATTGGGCTATAGAGCTAAACAGAGAATTCTCAACAGAAGAAGCTCAAACGGCTGAAAGACATTTAAGGTATTGCTCAACATCCTTAATTATCAGGGAAATGCAATTCAAAATGACTCTGAGATACCATCTTAAACCTGTCAGAATGGCTAAGATCAAAAACACTGAAAACAGCTTATGTTGGAAAGGATGTGGAACAAGGGGGACTCTCCTCCATTGTTGGTGGAAAAGCAAGCTTGTATAGCCACTTTGGAAATCAATATGGTGCTTTCTTAGAAAATTGGGAATCAACCACCCTCAAGACCCAGCTATTCCACTCTTGGGCATATACCCAAGGAATGCTCAATCATACCACAAGGACACATGCTCAACTATGTTCATACCAGCATTATTTGTAATATCCAGAACCTGGAAACAACCTAGATGACCTTCAACTGAAGAATGGATAAACAAAATGTGTTACATAAACACGATGGAGTACTACTCAGGAGAGAAAAACAATGACATCATGAGGTTTGCAGGTAAATGGATGGAACTAGAAAAAAATCATCCTGAGTGAGGTAACCCAGACTCAGAAAGACAAACATGGTATGTACTCACTCATAAGTGGATACTAGATGTAAAACAAAGGATAACCAGACTGCAACTCACAACTCCAGGGAGGCTACCTAGTAAAGAGGACCCTAAGAAAGACACAGGGATCACCCAATGACAGAGAAATGAATGATGAGATCTACATGAGCAAACTGAGAGTGGGAGGTAATGGAGGGCAAAGGTCAGGGGAAAGAGAGCTTAGTGAAGAGGGAGGTCCCAGCTGGATCAGGAGCAGTATGGGAGAATGGAGAGGGAGATACCATGATGAATGAAGACCTCAGGGAAATAGGAAGAAGCAGAGTGCTAGAGAGGTCCCCAGAAATCCACAAAAATACCTCCACTGTAGACTACTGGCAATGGTCGAGAGAGTGCCTGAGCTGACCTGCTCTGGTGATTGGATGGCCGAACACCCTGGCTGTCATGATAGAACTCTCATCTAGTGTCTGATGGAAACAGATGCAGAGATCCATGGTGGAGCCCCAGGTGGAGCTCCAGGAGTCCAAATAGCAAGAGAGAAGAGGGATTGTATGAGTGATAGATGTTGAGACCATGGTTGGAGAAAAACAGGGACAAATAGCCAAACTAGTGGAATCACATGAATTGTGCACCAATGGCAGAGGAACCCTAATGGGAACTGGACCAGGCCCTCCAGATAAGTGAGACAGTTGATTAGATTGAACTGTTTGGGAGGCCCCCAGGCAGTGGAGCCAGGACCTGTCCTTGGTGCATGGGCTGACTTTTTGGAACCTGGGGCCTATGCTGAGATATTTTGCTCAGCCTTGGTGGAGGGAGGAGGGGACTGGACCTGTCTTGGCTGAGTCTGCCAGGCTGGGCTGACTCCCCAAGGAAGACCTTGCCTTCAAGGAGGTGGGAGAGGGGGGTGGATTTGGGAGGGAGGACTAGGGGGTGGGAGGAGGGAGGACGGGGGAATCCATGACTGATATGTGAAATTAAGTTAATTATAAAATAAAAATACTATAAAAAGATTCGAATTGTATGAATTGAGTGGGGGAATAGAACGGTTGCTATGATCATAAGTTTGGCATCTAATTCATTCTGAATGTGACATAATTAAAAATAGTGTTTTGCACCCCGGACCTCCCATCTGAACAAGAGGTGAGTGCCTGGGCTCAGACCCAGAGAGGCCTGACCCTAGATCCCATCCCTGTGCACCAGCCATTCCAGGAAAGACCTGCCCAACTTGACCCCAGGTTCTGGCCATCGGGTAGGATCCCCTCCACCCCCACTGGGAAGGTTCCCCTTCTCCAAGACCCCCAGCAGACCCTGCAATCTCCACGCCCTGCCCCTATGCCCATCCGCCCTACACCCCAGCCACTTCCTGAGACTTAGAGACTAGCCCCCAGCTCCCATCCCGCCCAGGAACTCCCATCTGGACAAGAGAGAGAGGCTTCCTGAATCTGTCAGCTCTGTTTGGACCAAGAGCACTGATAAGACCAAGAACAAATCCACAAGGAGATGAGCATACATCAAGGCAGAAGTACATACAACAAAATGAAGAGCAATACAGCATCACAAGAAACTAGCCCTCCTCCAACAGCTAGACCTGAACATCACAAAATGGAAGAAGCAAAAGAAAGCAACCTTATGAATAACATCATGAAGAGGGTAGAGGCTTATATAGAAGGAATCACAAGTGAAATTGAGGAAAAGATAAACAAAAATGGGAAGAAGGCTATAAAAAAAACTAGAGGAAAGGACAAATAAAGCAGAAGGAAATAATAAATCCCTGAAAGAAAATCATGAAAAAGCAATGAAACAGATGAAGGAAACAATCCAAGACCTGAAAAGGGAAATAGAAAAAATGAAGAAGACACAAACAGAGGGAATGCTGGAAATAGAAAATCTGAGGAAACGACCGGGAACTTCAGATGCAAGTATAACCAACAGAATGCAAGAGATGGAAGAGAGGATCTCTGGTGTTGAAGATATGGTAGAAGAAATAGATTCATCAGTCAAAGAAAACACTAAAGCCAACAAAGTCATGACCCAAAATGTCCAAGAAATTTGGGACACCATGAAAAGACAAAACCTATGAATAATAGGGATAGAGGAAGGAGAAGAATACCAACTCAAAGGCACAGAAAATATATTCAACAAGATCATAGAAGAAAACTTTCCCAACTTAAAGAAGGAAATGCCTATGAAGATACAAGAAGCCTATAGAACACCAAACAGACTACATCCCCAAAAAAGTCCCCTCACCATATAATAATTAAACAACTAAACATACAGAATAAAGAAAGAATATTAAGAGCAGCAAAGGAAAAAGGCCAAGTGACTTATAAAGGCAAACCCATCAGAATAACACCCGATTTCTCAATGGAGACTTTGAAAGCCAGAAGGACCTGGACAGATGTAATGCAGACACTAAGAGACCATGGATGCCAGGCTAGACTAATATACCCAGCAAAACTTTCAATCATCATAGACGGAGTGAACAAGACATTCCAAGACAAAGCCAGATTTAAACAATACTTATCCACAAACCCAGCACTACAGAAAGCACTAGAAGGAAAATTCCAACCCAAGGAAGTCAGATACACCCTCAAAAACACAGGCAATAGATAAAGCCACAGAAGAAAACCCCAAAGAAGAGAAGTACACACACTACCACCAAAAAATAACAGGAATGGACAATCACTGATCATTAATATCCCTTAATATCAATGGACTTAATTCATCTATAAAAAGACACAAGCTTACAGAATGGATATGAAAGCAGGACCCATCTTTCTGCTACATACAAGAAACACACCTCAGATTGAAAGATAGACACTACCTAAGAATAAAAGGCTGGGAAAAGACTTTCCAATCAAACAGTCTTAAGAAGCAAGTGGGTGTAGCTATCCTAATATCCAGCAAAATAGATTTCAAACTAAAATCAATCAAAAGAGATCAAGAAGGGCATTACATACTCATCACAGGAAAGATCCACTAAGATGAAGTTTCAATTCTGAACATTTATGCCCAAACACAAGGGCATCCACATATGTAAAAGAAACATTACTAAAGCTTAAACCACTTATAAAACCCCACACATTAATAGCAGGAGACTTCAACACCCCACTTTCACCATTGGACAGATCTCCCAAATCGAAACTTAACAGAGAAATAAAGGACTTAACTGATGTTATGACTCAAATGGACTTAATCAATATCTACAGAACATTCCATCCTAACAAAAAAGAAAATACCTTCTTCTCAGCACCCCATGGAACCTTCTCTAAAATCAACCACATAATTGGCCAAAAAGCAAATCTCAACAGATACAAAACAATTGGAATAACCTCCTGCGTTCTATCAGACCACCATGGTTTAAAGTTAGATTTCAACAACAACAAAAACTACAGAAAACCTACAATCTCATGGAAACTGAATAATGCTCAGCTGAATGACCAATGGGTTAAGGAAGAAAAAAGGAAGAAATTAAAGACTTCCTAGAGATCAACGAAAATGAAGACACCACATACCCAAACTTATGGGACACTATGAAAGCAGTGCTAAGAGGGAAATTCATACCACTAAATGCTCACATAAAGAAGTTGGAGAAATCTCACATTAGTGACTTAACAGCACACCTGAAAGCTCTAGAACAAGAACAAGCAAAGTCACCCAGGAAGAATAGATGCCAGGAAATTATCAAATTGAGAGCTGAAATCAATAAAATAGAAACAAAGAGAACAATACAAAAAATCAATGAAACAAAGAGTTGGTTCTTTGAGAAAATCAACAAGATAGACAAGCCCTTATCCAAACTAACCAAAAGACAGAGAGAGAGCATCCAGATTAACAAAATCAGAAATGAAAAGGGGGACATAACAACAGACATTGAGGAAATCCAGAGAATCATCAGGTCATACTTCAAAAACCTCTACTCCACAAAACTGGAAAATCTAAAAGAAATGGATAATTTTCTGGATAGGTACCACATACCTAAGTTAAATCAAGACCAGATAAACTATTTAAATAGTCCAATAACCCCTAAGGAAATAGAATAAGTCATTAAAAGTCTCCCAACCAAAAAAACTCCAGTACCAGATGGTTTCAGTGCAGAATTCTACCAGATCTTCAAAGAAGAGTTAATACCAATACTCTCTAAATTGTTCCACACAATAGAAACAGAAGGAACATTACCAAACTCCTTCTTTGAGGCTACAATTACCCTGATTCCTAAACCAAACAAGGATGCAACAAAGAAAGAAAACTACAGAACGATCTCCCTCATGAACCTTGATGCAAAAATACTCAATAAAATACTGGCAAACAGACTCCATGAACACATCAAAACAATTATCCACCATGATCAAGTAGGCTTCATCCCAGGGATGCAAGGGTGGTTCAACATACAAAAGTCCATCAATGTAATACACCATGTAAACAAACTGAAAGAAAAAAACCACATGATCATCTCACTAGATGCAGAAAAAGCATTTTACAAAATCCAACACCCCTTCATGATAAAGGTCTTGGAGTGATCAGGAATACAGGGAACATACCTAAACATAATTAAGGCAATTTACAGCAAGCCAACAGCCAACATCAAATTAAATGGAGAGAAACTCAAAGTTATTCCACTAAAATTAGGAACGAGGCAAGGGCACTTGCTCAGCTATGTTCATATCAGCATTGTTTGTAATAGCCAGAGCCTGGAAACAACTTAGATGCCCCTCAACTGAAGAATGGATAAATAAAATGTGGTACATATACACAATGGA
>CABHPH010125315.1:0-28642 GCA_902168325.1 Peromyscus nudipes
TGTGTGTGTGTGCACCTGTGTGCCTGTGTGTATGTCTCTGTGTGTGTCTCTCTTTGTGTGTGTGTATGTGTGTGTGTCTCTCTTTGTGTGTGTGTGTATGTGTGTGTGTGTGATCTGAGCTAGATTTTGAGGAATGAATAAGAAATAATCTGATAATACATGAATCTAATGAGTTTGGAAAATCCAAGTTATTCGTATGACACATACATGCACATATAAACACACATGTGTGCATATGTAAGATAAAATTTTGTATTTTCTATCACAGCTTTGTTTTAGTGAGTTATTGAAACCAGAACATATATGTATTGGCCCACATCTTGTTGACTCTTCTAGGTACATTCACTTTTACTGACCTATAATCTCCCCTTACTGTCTACTCCCATTGAACCAAATCGAGCTCACATTCTTTCCCCCAAGACACTGTGATCTCTACATAACATTCACTCTTTCCACAAATATCATTCTGTGCTGGATACTTCGCTAGCTGCCAGGGCTCTATTCGGTAGCTGACACATTGATCTCCCTTCACAGGCCCATTCACTGTACAAGGCTGTAATCATTCCTAGAAAACCCCCTTTTTTTCTCCAATATTTTCCCCTAAAAATTCTTTGGGAACTGATGCTTCTCAGGTTTCTTTTTTTTTTTTTTTTGGTTTTTCGAGACAGGGTTTCTCTGTGTAGCTTTGCACCTTTCCTGGAGCTCACTTGGTAGCCCAGGCTGGCCTCGAACTCACAGAGATCCGCCTGGCTCTGCCTCCCGAGTGCTGGGATTAAAGGCGTGCGCCACCAACGCCCGGCCGCTTCTCAGGTTTCTTATCTGGAAATACCAGCTGTCACTCCAGACCCTGGGAACATTGCTGATTGGTAAGGGCAGATTCAGAGGCAATAAAATTTAATGGGCACATATAAGGAAGCAACACAGGAGATATTAATTATATCTCCTAATTCTGGGGAAATAAAAACAAACATTAAGATAGAAAAAGAGTGCCTTATGAAAGTTCACCCTTTATAGAGGATTAGGCTGCCAAGACCCTTTTGTAGGACAAGGGAACAGTTGGAGAAAAACAAGCTAACTGTATGCAAGCAATTTATGGGAAATCACCCCTAGTTCTGTAAATAAGCTTTGTTAAGTTTTGAATGATATTGTTCTTGAGAATGTGTGCCTATGTTTATCACCCTTTAACTCTGTAAGGACGGGATGTGCCTTGCTCAATGTTTAGCCAAGCTAGCAAAATGTTGAGCATTGCTTTTAGTTTAAAAGTTTTTTTGATGTAAAAGTTGGGAGAAAAAAAATTTGTTTTTTCCAGAGGTTAATCCTGGAGGGTGGAGAAAACATGCTTGTTTTTGAAGTATAAATAAAGATGGCTTGAGCTATTTGGGACCAACTGCTTGTGTGAAACTCACTTGATGGTTGGAAAAATCTTCTTCACACCGTTTCCCATTCCCCATCTCAGGACCCAAACTCAGCTGCAGCGGGACCTCAGCACGGTATAACTACTTACATGCAATCAGTACTGTACTGGGCATTATAAGTAAGCTGCTGTCGATGTGAGGTGTCTGGGAGGTATGTTTGGTTACAGCCAAACACCACACAGTTTATAGCAGGCTTCCTGGTCTTCTGTGGACGCTAACAGTGACTGGTCCCACAGGTGCCTGGACAGGCTTTCATGTTTTGTTTCTTGGTGTGTGAAAGACGGATGGGGTACAGAGCGGTTTGGGGAAGTGGGAGGAGGCAGGAAGGCAGTGCCTGTGCAACAGCACTCACTGAAGACAAAGGACAACCTCAGTATAGGTCTGTACCTTCCACCTTGTTGGAGGCAGGGTCCCCTTTTTGCCATCAGGTCAGCCTGAGAGCCTCCTAGGATTCTGCTGTCTCTGTTCCCCCCACATCTCCTGTAGGAGCCCTGGGATTACATTGCATGAAAGTATGTCTGTTTTTTTATGTGGGTTCTATGGATTCAAACTCAGGTCCTTATGCTTATGAGACAAGTGCTTTACTCATTGAAAGATCTCTGCAGTCTGTAAGCTTTCACATTTAACCCTAACTTACCTTAAGGTTGAAAAGTCTAGCTTCAAGCAATGTGCGATGCTGAAAGTCCATAATTCCAGCACTTGAGAGGTGGAGGCAGAAGGATCAATAGTTCAAGGCCAGCCTGGGCAATCCCAGCACTCGGAAGGCAGAGGCAGGCAGATCTCTGAGTTCGAGGCCAGCCTGGTCTAGAGTGAGTTCTAGGACAGCCAGGACTACACAGAGAAACCCTGTCTCAGAAGACCAAAAAAGGGGAAAAAAAAAGAAAAGTTGAGCTTTTTGTCCAAGATCCTACCACTAGTTCATAGAGGACCTGGCACTAACGGCACTTGTCTAAGAATCACACTTCTCATTAGAAAAGATGGCCTGTGCAGCCATAGCACCCTGACCATGACAATCTTGTCTGGCCTCAGAAGCTAAGCAGAGTAGGCCTGGCTAATACTTGAATGGGAGAAGAGATTTCCTTGTGTAAAGCCCAGGGACTTTGCAAGGGATATATTGGATTACCATACTGTGACTGATCAGCCTGATTATTACCTACTCATTATACTGCAGCACTACTACACAGCTGAGAACAGGCTGTTGCATGTCTCCCTCTGGCTCTAAGGAGCTGCACACCTATCACAGAACGATAAACTCAGCTGATGTGTGACCTACATATGTAATCAGTGCTGGGAAAATTCTTCATTGGTCAACATTTACAATGTCAAAAGTATAAGAGCCAAATTTTGATGGCCTCTGCTTCTCAGTAATGCTGACTCAAAAGGAAAACGTTTATCACTAGAAGTGGAAGACAAGAGCTGAATCACGTTCTTCCATGGCAAATGTTGCTGCTATTAACACATTGAGTGATACAGTGAGCAAGATGAAATTCGACCACCTCAGACCAATGAACAGCTAATGCCACCAGCAGACAGGTCCAAGGAACACTGTCATAGTACTGCATCACTTCTTTTGCATGGATGTGCAATGCACTGGGGCTTGAACCTACAGCCTTGTGCAGAGTTAGTAAACACTTTACCATTGAGCTGTGCCACCCACCCCTCTTCTATTAGGAAAGCACAAATCGTCATTTCAAGTTATTATCAGATGAGCTTATCATTAATATGTGGTGATTTGGTCAAAAGTACAGTATTGCAAACTCCAATGCCTGTAGATATATCATAGAGATAAATGTATTGTAAGACAAGAGAAAGTAAAATCTGTGGTGAACTATGGCTTAATCGAACACTATTGCAGTTGTGTAGACTTTGTCAGGTCCAAAGGAAACTGCATTTCCTCAAATTCTAAAAGGCAGTCTAAAATAAACATCAAGAAATGGGCTCAACCTGGACTGTAGGAGGATTTCTGGTGGTTAGATAAAAGCCAGCACCCCTCAGGAGTTTGTGAAACTGGTCCCCCTCTACCAAAGGGAGGTTTTTCCCTTATCACTGGCCAAAGGGGCATATGGCTTTCTGTGGTGCCTATTAGCATATCAAAGCACATGCTTGTCTCCAGGCTCCCTCACTTATCGTAAGTACCTGTTACACACGCCAGAGTCCATGCTGGCATCCTAGTCCTTCTCACCTCCTCCCCTAAACTCCCTCCGCTCATGGGCTTCTCTCTCCACAGCACTCATTCTCCTGCTATTTTTGATATGTGTGCTTGTAGGTAGACTTTTCTGTCCTACCAGTCAGCTCCCAAATAACCATATAGAGACTTATTATTAATAATTTATTATTATTATAAATGCTTGGCCTTAGCTTAGGCTTGGCCTTATATATAGCACATATAACTAGCACTTATAACTTAAAATAACCCATTTCTATTAATTTACTTGGTGCCATGTGGCTCATGGCTTTTACCTCATCTTGTACACATTCTGCTTCCTCTATGTTTGGCTGGCAACTCTGCCCTTCTTTATCCCAGCAAGCTCTTTCCTTGTCTGAAAGTCCCACCTAACCTCTTCCTGCCTACCTATTGGCCATTTAGTTTTTTATTAAACCAATGAGATCAACATCTTCACAGTGTACAAAAAGATTATTTCACAATGTATGCTCTCTCTATCTCTCTCTTTCTCTAAGTTCCTCTCTGTCTCTCTCTCTTTTCTGTTCCTGCATTTCTCATGGCCAGGTCCAGTCTTCTGGCCATGTTCAGTCTACTTTCTTTCTCTGCTCTGAACTCTTCCAGATGCCTCTGGCTGTTCTCTCTCTCATATCTACAATAAAAACATTCCCTTAACTACACCATGGAGCAGTTGTGCTGTCAGTTTATACAGCCTATACATCTGTTTTATGTTTTGAGACCAGGTCTCATGTAGCCCAAGCTGACCTTGAACACATCATGTAGCTGAGGATGACCTTGAACTCCTGATTTTTCAGCCTCCACTTCCCAAGTGCTGGGATTACGGGTGTGTGTCAGCATACTTGGCTATCTCCCCATTTTATGAGATGTCACAAATTCACATAGTTGGCAGAGTTGTGGCCAGAGTAATCTCATTCTTTGGGTCCCAACAGAACAGGGCCAACCACAATAGCTCGGTGGGGGTGAGGGCAGAGAAGGGATCTACTCCCTGTGGCCACAGCACCAAACAACAGGTCTGTCTATCTCTAAGGCACTGACAGAAATTGTAGGATTATACAGGCGGAAGACAAACGTGGGGATCAATGTGCATGGTCGCGGCTGATGAGATGGCTCAGTAGATAAAGGCACTTGCTGCCAAACCTGACAACCTGAGTTCAATCCCTGAAACCCACATGGTGAAAAACAAAACTGATTCTTACAAATTATCCTCTGACGTCCACATGCAGTGGCATGCATGTGGATATGCACATCCACACACACATAAATACATGTTTTTTTTAAAAAACTTTTAATGTAAAATTCTCTAAGTTTTCAAACCCTTTGGATATCATAAAAGCATCCTGTAGACTATTAGTTTGCAGCTACTAATCTAAAATATCACAGAAACTTTTTCATTTTAAACATAAAAAAGGATGTGATAGAAAAAATAGAAGCACTCACACCTAGGTCATTGTTGAATGTGCAGTTGCTGGTTTGTTTGTTTGTCTGGATCCTGGGAGCTTCCTTCACCAGCACCAAATGATATCTAGAACAGCACATGCTTATCCTCACACCTCTTCCAGTCTCACACCTCGCACAGACGTGTAAGTGGCTCACACCTGCTCCCTCAGTCTATGTAAAAGAAGACTCACAACCTGACAGTATTCAGTCAGTCTAAGCAGAATCTGAGCCTGCTTGAAATGGAAGCCAAAAGTAATGTTTTCGGGAAGGTTTGCTTTTCATCAGACCAAGACAGACGCTCTATGGCTCTGGCTACACATTCATACTAGGGGTAAATATTTGCTCTGAAATGAAAGACAGGTAGTCTGGTCATTGCCGTGTTGCAAATCTCAGAGGGGTCGGAAGCCTCAGTCATCCATTTCCTCAACAAACTCCAAGGAGCTTGTTTTTCATTTGTTCAATAAATATTTTAGTCCAAACTGGTATTTCCTCTATTTTATTCCTAGACTGACTTTTAACTGTCTCTGTTTTCACTCTTAACCAAGTGCTCCATTATCTATGCTATTAGATACAAATAACAGAGGCCACTGATCTGGACTAAGCTTCTGCATAAATATGCCTGAAAATCAAAATGGAACCACTTGTGCTAAAGGGCCACATCACCTGGCTGAAATGAAACTGTTTACCTGATCTTCCTGGAAATGAGGATTAGAGAACTCCATTAGCATGACAACCAAAGTTCCTGGTCCTAATCCTAACATAAAAGAAGGAGTCTGAAATAACTAATCCTTTATTTTCCTACTATTTTGTCTCCCCACTTCACAAAGGAAAGTTGATTTAAAATGCCAGACTGGGGGTTGGAGAGATGGCTTAGCAGTTAAGAGCACTGACAGCTCTCCCAGAGGACTTGGGTCAATTTCCAGCACCCACATGGCAGCTGACAACTGCTCACTCCAGTTCCAAGTGATCTGACACACTCATACAGACATACATGCAGGTAAAACACCAATGCACATAAAAATAAAATTACATTAAAAAAAATGCCAGATGGGGCTGAAGATGTAGCTCAGTAGTAGAATACTTGCCTAGCATGATCCCCCTTTCTTTACTTCAAACCCTTCCCTGTCTAAAAACAACTTCCTCTGCTTGGACCATCAGAACACTTACTTCATTTTATAATGAGAAGTATTGTCCACCCAATTCTAGAATTGAAAAGAAAACTAATTTACATGGTTCAACTAAATAGTTATATTATTACCCTTTGATAATTCCTGCCATAAAGTTTGTCAACTTGACCAATAAATGTCTGTGTAGAACATCTAGAGTCTAGAAAAAAATGATAAACAAGGTCTGAAAGTCTAGCCTGACCATAATAAATTCTGTGAAACAAAAACCAACATCAAAAACACAACATATACATGTTTACTTTACTCCTGGAACTCACTGTTAGAATTCCCAGCCACTCCCCCAGCTACATTACTGCATGTGCACTGTCCAGTAGCCAGGCAAGAAGCTTAGTCATCCCAGGGCCTTACATCCTATGAAATCCCTGAGCTGCACGATCATGTAATTTGGGTGCAGTGTGGTTACGCAATCTATGCACATGTGTGCTATAGCTAAGTAAGCCCATATGCGCATGTGTGGGGGGAACCTATAAAAGTGGGTTCCACCTATTTATTCCTCCCCCCTCTTCTTCCTGCATGGTCATTCCATAGGCTTATGCACACCCCTTCTCTTCTCTTCCCTTAATAAACTCTTATAGTGGGTTTCATTGTGTTTTGTGGCTTCTCTTACATGGTAAACAGCACAGCTTAGTAAATAACACTCATCACATTTGTGATCTATACCAATCAATGGACAAGATAATGACTAAGTATTCTCAATGTTTGCTGTGGTGTTTTAGTCCTTTTTCCCTCTTCTTTTAAAAGGTTTACTTTGTGTGTGTATCTGTGTCTGTGTGAGTGTTGTGCTTGTATGTGTATGAGTGTAAGTGTCTGTGCCCAATGTCCTCCTCTATCACTCTCCACATATTCTTTTGAGGCAGGATCTCTCCTTGAAACTTGGGTTTGCGTTTTTTTCAGCTAAATCAAAAAAGCCCAGAAATCCTATTGTCTCTGTCCCCTTGGGACTAAATTTACAGGCATTTTCAGGGATGCAGGCTTGCTATTTGGGCACAGATGCAAACCCCACAATTGCAGAATAAACACTGTTAACCTAACACTTGGGACACTGAGACAAGAAGATTATGAATTTGGGGCTAGCTGGTGTTAATCCTGAGACTTGCAAGAGAAAAATTTGGAGACTGCTGGGGAATAATCCTTCTGTAAACTGTGAATATGTATTACTCTCATTGGTTAATAAAGAAGCTGACTGGCCTATAGCATGGCAGGATAAAGTTAGGGAGGGACAGCCACACTGAGGGTACTGGGATGAGGAAAGGTAAGTCAGGAGAGACATCAGACAGCCACCAAGAAAGCAGGATGTGTAGAAAATGAGGTAACAAGCTATCAGCCACATGGCAAAGCATAGATAAGAAATAAGGGTTAATTTAAATGTAAGAGTTAGCTAGTAACAAGCCCGAGCTATAGGCCAAGCATTTATAAGTAATACTAAGCCTTTGTGTTGGTTATTTGAGAGCAGGCAGTCAGGACTGGAAAATTCCACCTACATATGGTGTTCCAATGTGTGGCCAAAATATCCACATAAAACCTGACAACACTTAAAAAAGGATTCTAGACACACAAGAATAGAGTCAAGCACAGCTTCTTGATAGCTGCGTTTTCTCAGGTGGGCTCTGTTTGCTGGCAGTCAGCAGAGGTGCAGCTCCTTCAAGAGATGGCTTTCTGGCTCAGTGCTAGCAGCAAAAATGGGTGGCTTTTCTGAGAGGTCCTAAGGCCAAACACTTAAATGGTGTTTGTGAGTGGCAGGTGACAGACTGCTTGATGGCAATATGGACCCCAAAACTTCCAAGAGTTGGGGTGGTAAACATGGCTCCCAGAGCTGGCAGTAAATGTACCTCCACCATGAGACTAGCCTCTCAGGGAACCAAGGGGGAGCAGCCAGCTGCCAACAACCATGATTTAATTTACAAAGCAGTTTGTTTTTTTGTTTTTTTGTTTTTGTTTTTGCTCATGAAGACAGAAAAGGTTACAGATGCACAGTAAGGCCAGATTCAGACAAAAAAGAACTTCTAAACAGGTCACAGTGTGTTTGAAAATATACATAGGCTTGGGAGAAAGAAGAGAAGGTATATACAGTCTTAGATTTAAAAATATAGTTTTAAAATAATAATAAAATAATAAAAATAATAAACAGAAAGTGGTAGTAAAAACCCCCAGAAATAGGTTACATAATGCTCTATTAACTTTGAATTTTCCCAATGCTAGTGAAAAGGGAACAACAGCTATGAAGAGACATTGGATAATAGAAAAAAAACTACAGAATTAAATCAGCCTGTATACTTTAAAGATGTGCTGACCTCAGAATGGAAACCAGGATATGTGTTACATTGGGGACGAGGTTTTGCTTTTGTTTTGAGAAGAAAAGCTATGGATACCAACAAAATTAATAAAGGTTAAATTTGAAGAAGGGAGACTTCTTAATTAGAAGAGGTGATAGTTACTCAACCAGCATGACCATTCAATTTAAACTAACTTATACCACTAACAAATGCTTTTCACTTGATCAGATATAACTTACCAAAAGGGAATCTCCCCAAAGTTAGGGTTGGGGAAGGGTTTTGTTTTTGTCTTTCAGGAGAATGAAGGCTAAGGAATCTGAAGAACACTGGACAAATGAGACATCTGAAGAAAAAGAACAAATCATCCAGAAAAAAATGCCCCAAGAAAAAGAATAAATTGGCCTATTGATATATCACATATCTAACAGGATAAAATTTCATAAGTCTTCCTAAATGTTTGTTTCTGCTGTTCCCTACAGACACATAACTTAAATGCCCTTTATGTAGTCCCAGTTCAATTAAAAATAAAGCTGGCTTTGGGGTTGGAACATAGCTTTCTCCTTCTCTAAACCCAAGCATGCTTGTTAAAAGGAAAATCCAAAATCTCTGTATCATGTCAGAAGAGGACAGAAGAAAAACCAAAATTGAGGGACTATTCTACTGCCACTAATCTCATAATTCCTCAGTTTTATTTTGACTCTTCAAAACTTTTCTTAAGGTTTGAATTTTATATCAAAATTTATAAGATTAATATATATATATTAAACTTTTGTCATGATATTAATGGTCATATAGAGTACTAACTAATCCTAGAAAAAAGGCTTCATCTAGCTGCGTGTACATAATTTCAGATTTGAGTCTCTATCAGTTTTCTGCAGTGAAACAAGATCACACCTAACAGCGACTTTGAAGTCTCCAAAGAGATGATGGGGCCCAACAACGATGATTCCATCAGGACAATGATAATACCACTAAGATGACAAACACCACCCAAAGATCGGCTTTGGACTACAAACTACTCAGGACAATTTCAAGATGGCTAGCTAAGATTATCCAACCTCACAGACTACTCGAGCGAGGACTTGAGACAAGCCCTGCACTTTCCCATTATGCAGAGACTGGACAACAAATGATACAGCTACCTCTCCCAGGACTTGATAATTAACCCAAAAATTTTCTTTTCAGGACCCCCTAAATATGTCTTCACCCCCAGATAGCAGGAAGTAATTTTAAAAAAATGACACCCACATTCCCAAGAGGTGGGGTGGGTGGTTTTTGGTTGTTCAATGGGTTATGGACAATTGTCATTGTTTAGGATGGTTGGTTACAGGTTATTATTGTTAATGGTCAGGAAAAAGGCTAAACAAAGGAGATTACATTTAGAGTTCTTGTTTGAAAAAAAAAGAAAAAAGAGGATATAGATACGATACTCTGTAAAGAAAATAAGAGGATATATATGATAAGATAAAAGGTAGCTTATTGAATCTACTCTGAAAAAAAAGATATAGAAATGATGGATAAAGGGTAGATTATTGAATCTATTCTGAAAAAAGGATATAGATATGATAATATAAGGTAAATTATTGAATCTCCTTTTAAAAAGAAACTACTAGTTTTATATATTTTACATTGGATTGGATTTTTGTATATTGTTTACAAATTATATATATTGATACAAATTTGAGATTGATTTTGTTAGAAAATACTGTACATGTATTTCTAATCTTGTTCAAGGTATTGTACCTATGCAACTCATTTAACAATGTAATGTAATTTTCTAGTCCTTGAAAGTTATTATTACCAACTAATTAGGATATAAAGAAATGCAAGTTAGTAGTTAGTCATTACAATTGAACTTGTAGTCATATTAGGTATGTTTTTAAGGTCAAACAGAAATATATTTTAGATAGAAAGGTCATCTTCAAACATTTCAGAAATGTACAGAATATGGCATTTAAGATGTCTTCATAACATGGATTCTTTTTTTATGACAATGAGACATGTCTGCTCCTGGCAGCACCAATCTACTTCAGAGAAGATGATGGGCATTGAAGAAATGCCTTATGGAGTTTACTTTATTTGTGGCAAAAGTTAGCCACTGGGCAAGAAAATGTCCTTGCCTTGACTGCTGACTGTATGTTGTCCAAAATGGACAAGCAGGACACAAAAGAAACGACTGCCAAACCTTGCCAACACAAGGCAGGAAGGCCCTTCAGAAAATCCTACTTCACAGATGAGTCTGTCAGATATGCTAGGCCTGTAGGCTGAAGATGGATGCCCCAGTGTTGCAGAGAAACCTTGGGTGACTATCCAGGCAGTCAGCTGTTTCTGTCATTTCTCACATTTTTTAGAAGCTGCTTGTTTGTACTTCCTGTTTATTGAGTTAATATTATTTCCTGTTTAGGTCTCTGAGGGAGTTGAAGACTAGATAGTTATAGTTTTCCTCATTAACAAATTCAGAAAAGAGACTCACTAAAGAGGTGTAAAGTGTATAAGTTTGGAAGACATCAAAAGATAGTTTTGGGTTGATAACACAAGTTAGGATAGAAAGTGAATTAAATACAACATTTTGGACTCACCAAAATAGGATAAATAATGGAGTATTTTCTCTGAATCTGTCAAATGTTAGTGAACTGAACATTGTTAATGGAATTCTTAACTGTATATATTGTATATACTTGTATATAGTTTTTCTTATATTAGTTATAAACTTCTTTTATTATTTTAGACAAAAAAGGGGAAATGTGGTGATATATTGAGTACCCTAATAAACTTGCCTGAGGATCAGATTAGACATAGAGCCAGACAGTAGTGGCACACACCCGTAATCCTATCACTGAGGAAGCAGAGATCCATCTGGATCTCTGAGAGTTCAAGGCCACACTGGAAACAGAGCCAGGCAGTGGTGGCACACACCTTTTATCCCAGTACTGGGAAGCACACAAGCCTTTAATCCCAGGAAATGATGTCTGGGCAGAGAAAGGTATATAACACGTGATGAAACAGGAACTCACTCTCTTTCGACTGAGGATTTCATAGAGGGAAGGACTAGTGCCTGGCTGTTCTGCTTCTCTGATCTTTCAACTTTCACCCTGATATCTGGCTCTGGGTTTTTTATTAAAAGACTATCTAAGAGTCAAACAACAAATAAAGTCCTTAAAGAGGGAGTAAACTAACATAAAAGAAATAAGCCACACAAAGATGAAAAATACACAGAGGGTCTGGATCCTGTATGTTACTGAATTTTTTTGGCTGCTAAGAGACACTGCATTATAAAAACTGCTAGATTCAACCAATCTATATATTTTAAAGATAACTTGACTTCAAAATTTAAGTCAAAAGGTGTGTAACTTTGGGGGGGAGGTTATGTTTTTATTTCCACAGGAAATGAAAGGCTGTGGATTCATCCCAGGTTAAAGAAAATCAGGTTTGGTTGAGGAAGACCCCCTGAAATCCTGGCTACAGACATAAAAAATAAACATGGAAGAACTACAAGACACATAATGTATATTTTACCTGCTCAAACATAAAACAAAAAAAATCATCTTTGGCTGACTTGTGTACAATGCACAGTCTATACTTCTATTAATACAGCTATGTATGTTACCTTTAAAAGTTTATGCATTTTCAGAACAAGAGGACCAGACACCATTGAAAATGATGGCCCAGGTGATCCAGCATTCAGAACAACTTTCAGGCTGTTGACTGAGATGATTCAGCCTCACAAAATACTACAGCCAAGACTTAACAATTATCCTAAATTTTCTCAGGGTCCAAAGATTACTAGTACCTCCAAATAACAAGAACTAAGCCCACATTCCCCAAAAATGGATTAGGGGGTTTGGTTACAAATTATTATTGGTTATGGTAAAAAAAAAAAAATTAACCAAAAGATTCAAAGATCTGTTTCTAAAGGAAAAAAGTGGGATAGGATATAGAAATGATAGGATACAAGGGTAGATTATTGAATCTACTTCAATCCAAAAAACAAGTATTAATCTTAAATATTTTACATTGGTGTAGATTTTGGTTTATTGATTTAAATAAATTTTAAATTAAAAAATTAAATAAACAAAATTTAAAATTAATTTTGTTATACTGTATGTATATTTCTACTCTTGTTTAAGATATTATGTTTATGCAGCTCATTTAAAAATGTAATGTATAAATACAGATTAATTAATAAGAGGACTCTATAATAGTCAAATTTATAGTCATATTAGGTATGTTTTCAAGGTCATACACAAATATATTTAGATAGATATTCAAACATGTCAAAGATCTACACAATATGGCATTTAATATGCTTAATAACCTATGGCTTTTCATGACAGTGAGACATGTGTGCTTCTGACAGTACTAATCTACTTCAGAGAAGATGATGGGCATCAAAAAAAAATTCCATATAGAGCTTGCTTTCTTTATGGCAAAAGCTAGCTATATGGGCAAAGAAACTGCCCTTGCCTGAATTGCTGACAATATACTGTCCAAACTGGACAAGCAGGACACAAGAAAGGCAACTGCCAAACTTTGCCAAGACAAGGTAGGTCAGTCCTTTAGAATCCCCTGCTTCACAGGAAAGTCTGTCAGATATGCTAGGCCTGTAGGTCAGAGTTGGATGCTCCAATGTTACAGAGAAACTTTGGGTGACACTCCAGACAGCCTGATGTCCCTGTCATTAGGTAACATTTCACCCTTCTGGGGTCTCTGATGGAGTTGAAGATTAAATAGTTATAGTTTTCCTTAGTTACGATAGAAAGTAAATTAGATACAAAACTTTGGACTCACAAAGATAAGACAGATAATAGAGTATTTTTTGTTTTGTTTTGTTTTTTGAGACAGGGTTTCTCTGTGTAGCTTTGTGCCTTTCCTGGAACTCACTCTGTAGTCCAGGCTGGCCTCGAACTCATGGAGATCCACCTGCCTCTGCCTCCCAAGTGCTGGGATTAAAGGCGTGTGCCACCACCGCCCGGCTTAGACTATTTTTTTAAATCTTACCAAATACAAATAAACTAGATATTGTAAGTATAATTCTTACTTAATAGCTGTTTTGTTATATATAGTTTTACTATGTTAAGGTTAAAACCCTCCTTTTTAATTTGGTAAAAAGGGGGAAATGCTATGGAATAATCCTTCTGTACACTGTGAATATGTATTACTCTCATTGGTTAATAATAAAGCTGATTGGCCAATAGCAAGGCAGGATAAAGTTAGGAGGGACAATCAAGGAGGATACTGGGATGCGGAAGGGCAGAGTCAGGAGACACGCCGACCAGTCGCGGAGGGAGCAGGACATATATAAAATGAGGTAACAAGCCATGAGCCACGTGGCAAAGCACAGATAAGAAATATGGGTTAATTTAAGTGTAAGAGTCAGCTGATGTTGAACCTGAGCTAATGGCCAAGCATTTATAAGTAATATTAAGCCCCTGTGTCAGTTATTTGGGAGCAGTTATTTGGGTGTTCAAGACAGGAAAACTCTGTCTACAGGAGACCTATTCTCTCCTTGGTCAGTCATACCAGGTGGTTACCCTTAATCAAGATGGTGGTAAAGCCACAGTATATCTTTCCTCTGCAAACACAGCAAAGATGGCTGCCAGCCGCATGGCTACCTAAGGCAGCCAGCCATGTGTTGCTGATATCCCAAAATGGAATCATGCCACATGGTTCCTTTAAGATTACCTATGCACAGACTTTTAACTATTAACCCTGTGTTATGAGTTTTAATTAACTTTTGTTACAGATATTACAGATTTTTTAATCAAAGGAAGTTCATATGACAGTTTAAGGCAATTAAATGAAACCAATAATCCCTTTCACTATTCTGCTTTTCTCTTTTCTCCCTCTCTCAACTCTTGAACCCAGACATAGAGGTTTTAAAAGCATGTCTGAGTTCAAGAAAGAGAGAGCTATAACCTAATTTTAGAGGCAGTTTTCCAATAAATTAGAACAACAGCCAGGTGTGGTGGCACATGCCTTTAATCCCAGCTCCTGGGAGTCAGAGGCAGGTGGATTTCTGTGAGTTTGAGGCCAGCCTGCTCTACAAAGCAAGCTCCAGGACAGCCAGGGCTACTCAGAGAAACCCCATGGGGGGGAAGGGAGGTCGTGAGCAGGGAAGGGGTGGAGGTCCCACGGGGGTGGACTAGAACAGCATGAAACAATATTCAATATTAATAATAAACTTCAATATTATCCATACCCAATTGACATTTGAATCCCTAGTACATTAGTTCCAATGGTCAGAAAGCCCAGAGATAAATTCTGAGCCCTAGCTAGGAGAAACAGCACAGTAAGCTCATACATTCAAAACAAGTCAGAGATGTTAAGGTTTATGAGGCATAGTTCCTTG
Source organism: Peromyscus nudipes (assembly GCA_902168325.1). NCBI lineage: Eukaryota > Metazoa > Chordata > Mammalia > Rodentia > Cricetidae > Peromyscus > Peromyscus nudipes. Next base: position 14,844 of record CABHPH010125315.1, read on the forward strand.
GCAGATCCAGGCCAAGGAATGTTGCAGAAATCACACTGTGCAACAGATCTCACACAGGAGATTTATTGTGTATGTGGGGCAGGAGGTGGGAAGCAAAAGGCCATCTAGGAGTGGAGACGAGAGAGACAGAGACAGACAGACACAGACAGACAGAGCAAGAGAGCAAGAGTGGTCTGTGATAAAGGGGACTTTTTAAAGGGTATGAGTGTCATATTTGGTGGCTGGTGCCTGGTGATGACCTGGCTGTGGGCACTGAGTTTTGAAGGTGGGCTGGGACAGTGCCTGGTTTCTAACAAGACACAATCAGTGGCCACCATACATTCACACATTACAAAACAGACAGACAAAACTTCCCTACCTCCTCCATTGTTATACATCGGGTATAGGGGATGGCTTGGTAGCTGCTGCTGCTGAACCTAGTTCTCCACCAGCACAGTGTTGCTGCATCAGGGCTTCTGTATGGGAGGGAGCCCCTGGTTTTTCAAAGCTGCTCACCAGCATCAAGTCAGAACATATAACAACAAGTACAGACACTAGACGAGACATAGAGCTAGAACAACACAACAAATGGAATCCTCTGCTTCAGAAGTTCACCAGTCTGACCAAGAGAAAATTTCTTATAACCTTCTAGTACAACCCTGATGCTACAAACCTATCAGGGACCAGGCCTCTTCAAGTCCTCCTTGGCTCCCCGATTCACACTGGGCCTTTCCAAACCCTTGGTTTGGCCCCTGGTGTTGTGGAATGCTTCTATGGTTAGCGCAGGTGGCGTTGGAACCTCAGGGCTCCAAGGCAGGTCAGGAGAAAAACTGGTAGCTCTGGCTGAAGTTCCCAATTAGCCAGAATTAATCAGAGGGTCATGGGAAATCTCCCTTTGCCCTGAATGTGGGTGTACAGATGCTTGGGATGTTTTTCTATATGCTATGAATATACGTTGCTCTCATTGGTTGATAAATAAAGCCGTTTGGCCAATGGTGAGGCAGAATAAGATTAGGCGGTACATTCAAACTGAAGATGGAGATGAAGAAGGGTGGAGTCAGGCAAAAGCTTCGAGTCAACACCAGGAGAAGCAAGATGTGAGAGAACAGGTAATGCCATGAAGTCATGTGGCAAAACATAGATTAATAGAAATGAATTGGAGATTAAATTATAAAAGCTAGTTAATAATGAGCCTGAGCCATAAGCTATACAGTTTATAATTAATATAAGACTCTGTGTTTACTTAGGACCTGAATAGCTGCAGGATGAGGCGAGAAACAGGAAAACTTCCAGCTACACACAGATCCCATCAGGTCCTTCCCATATTCCCAGATCTGGGTATCCCAGAACCAGAATCCAGAAACCAGGCATAAAAATGTCATAGGAAGCTAAAAAGACTTCCATGACTTACCAACATTGCTTGCTATCTCATTTTTAAAGTATCAGCAGCATTCACCGTGGGAGGTCCAAGAGCCAGAGTGAAGAACCTAGCTCCTCCAGAATTTGGGGGTGAAATGGTCTTTTTTGTCTCACTGGAGCCTCCAAATGCTAATCCTGAGATTAGCAAGAGAAAAATCAGATCCACAATTTTGAGCCAAATTTGAAGCAAGCTTTAATTAAGTACTGACCAGCATGGACTCTGATCAGGGCAACACCTGTGTTTCCAGCAAGTGGCAACGAGTTGCATATTGTAGGGGCTTTTCAAGGACAAAACTATATGGTCACCATGTTTACCATGTGGCTTTGATATTTTCCAAGAACTGCAACCCCCGGCATTCCAGGAAATTACGTGGTCCTTGGGCAGGTGGGTCTTACAGATTACAATAGTTGACAGTATTGGAAATGGCAGTGCCAGGTGACAGTCACCAGAAGCACCAGCCACAATGAAATGGAGCAGGCTGAGATCTAAAGGCCAGGCTATATATATGCTGCCAAAGGTGGGACCAAAAAAATGATCCAAATCTCTAAATAAAAGAACCAAAAAGATTATGAATGAATTCCAGATATTGAACTTTGGGACTGTTTGCACTTTGGAGCTTGGTTTTGCCTTATACATATTGTGGTTATGACATGTTTTCTTCCTCTTTATTTAAGTAAAAGAGGGTACTTTATTTTTGATATTGCAAGAAGAATTATGAGAGATTTTAAACCTTTTAAAGAACAGTTTTTAAAATATTTAAATTTATAAGGCTATGGGACATTTTAAGTTTATAAAATGTTCTATATGTTAATATTTGGACTTAAAATAAAAGGCTAAAAATTAGAATCACAGCCATAAGCACCAAATACTAACCAGAAACTGGGATGTTCATTTCTTGTGATACAGCAATGACCTAAATAATCTGGCAAAGGGCTTGGAACAGCTTCTGAGCCCAATAGTCTCCACCCTTTGGGGGTTGAAAAACCTTTTTACAGGGATAGCCTAGGACCACCTGCACATCAGATGTTTGCATTGAGATTCATAACAATAGCAAAACTGCTGTTGTGAAATAGCAAAGGGAAAATTTTTGTAATGGGGGGGTCACCACAACATGGGGGAACTATGTTGAAACATCAAAGCTCTGGGAAAGTTGAGAACCAGTGGCTTGGAGAATATTTCTCCTTCAAGATCCATTCAGGCTTAATGGATGTCTAGTCTTCTTGTCATTGCTAAATTTGTTAAGCTTAAGCTATTTGGGAAAACTGAGTCATATAAATGTTTTATATTGATTCTAAAAGGAGCCTCAATTGAGAGATTGTTGTTTTGGTTTTTTTTAATTAATTTATTTATTATGTATACAACATTCTGCCTCCATGTGTTCTTGCACGTCAGAAGAGGGCACCAGATCTCATTATAGATGGCTATGAGCCACCATGTGGGTACTGGGAATTGAACTCAGAACCTCAGGAAGAGCAGCCAGTGCTCTTAACCTCTGAGCCATCTCTCCAGCCCCTATTTTTTTAAGGCTCATACTTAACAGAGATAAAACTACAAAGTCCTTTTCCATTTAGATAAAGCTCCCATTCCCTTGGGGGTTTGGAGAAAGTTCTTGCTTGCTAAAAAGGGATTCACTCTCCTTATCTCTGGCGAAAGGAACTGTGTCCCTTCCATTAACATATGGCTGTGGTGCCTTAGAACTCGTCAAGAACAAAGTGAGCCCTAGGCTCCCTCAGTCCCTGCTCATGGGTCACACCCTAACTCACCCCTTTCTCCTGTTCCCATTTCGTGGAGATCTTTCTCTTTTCACTTCCCTGCCTTTCCAGGAGACAGCTTTAACAGCTTGGTACAAACTTGTTCTGTTTTTACCCATGGAATGGCTATTTTGGTGTCTTTATTGAACACATATTTGATACTAGAAGAACTTCAATTAAAAATCATTGTTTTTTTTGTTCTGTTTTGCTTTGTTTTGTTTTTTGGTTTTTTGAGACAGGATTTTGCTGTATAGCTTTGGAGTCTGTCCTGGAACTCACTCTGTAGACCAGGCTGGCCTCAAACTCACAGAGATCCACCTGGCTCTGCCTCCAGAATGCTAGGATTAAAAGCCACCACTGCCTGACTAAAAATCATTGTTTTTAAGGCTAAACCTGACAGGAATAGAATGTGAAGTCCTAGTCTTATGGAAGCTGCCAATTTATTGTAGACTGTTAGAGATCACAAGTAAATAGTCAGTCATCTTATAAATAACCAAGTTCTTTAAAAGCAGTCATGCTAAGTACTGATGTAATTAACTACAGGGATAAACTTTACTTAGTCCCTTGTGTTGGTTAAACAGCGCGCTGCTTGTGGCTGGCCACCGCCTGTGGCAGCCATGCCAACAGAGGAGAGTGCTGGAGGAGAGTCACGAGCCATGGTTACCTTTTTAGAGCTTTATTGGGGGGGAGAGTGCTGTGGGATGGTCTGTATGTCAAACATGTTAATAAAGCACTGATTGGCCAGTGGTCAGGCAGGAAGAAGTATAGGCGGGACAAGGAGGAGAGAATTCGGGGAAGTGGAAGGCTGAGGAGACACTGCCAGCCGCCACCATGACAAACAGCATGTGAAGATGCCGGTAAGCCACAAGCCATGTGGCAAGGTATAGATTTATAGAAATGGATTAATTTAAGATATAAGGACAATTAGCAAAAAGCCTGCCACGGCCATACAGTTTGTAAGCAATATAAGTCTCTGTGTTTACTTGGTTGGGTCTGAGCGGCTGTGGGACTGGCGGGTGGCAGAGATTTGTCCTGACTGTGGGCCCGGCAGGAAAACTCTAGCTACAGGAGAGAGAGAGGGAGAGAGAGGGAGAGAGACAGAGGAAGAGAGGACAGATGGAAGGAAGGAGCGGAAAGGAAAGAGAGGGACAGAGAGGAAAGGGAAGGGGGGGAGAGAGAGAGGGAGAGAAGAAGACAGACGAAAGGAAGGAGCAGAAAGGAAAGAGAGGGACGCACAGAGGGCCCACCCGCTTTTTAGGCTGGGACGCCATCGCAGGCTGATGACGCAATTAAGGACAGAATCCTTACACACCTGCCTAAGGATGGTGTCACCCACAGTGGGCTGGGCCCTCCTACTGCCAACCCTGACAACCCGAGCTTGATCCTCAGAACACACATGGCGGAAGGAGAAAACCAACTCTGTCCCTGACCTTCTCACAAGCACATCTTCATCCCTCACAGACAAATAAGTAAATAACTAAAATAAAACAATTCTAAAACAGGCGCAATACTGATAATCTACAGGAAAACATACCCACTGTTTATCTGTAACTTACATTTTACTGGGTTTCCCATGTTTCTATATTTGAGTCCAGCAACCTCACCCAGAGGTTGCATATCGTTGTCCTGAACCTACAGCTCCCCTACTGAGCCAAGGGTGGTTGGAGCAGCCTGAGATTCCAGCACTTAGGAGGTGGAGGCAGAGGATCAGGAATTGAAAGTCATGCTTGGCTACATACCAAGTCTGAGGAAAGCCTGGGCTGCATAAGACCCTGACTTAAAAAACAGAACAAAACAAAAAAGACAACTTCCACCCTCCATCTTTATGGTCAGGAGCCACGACCACGACTACCTAGTTACAGAGAGCTTTATTGGGGAGGAGGGGGGGCAAAAGAACCAGGCCTGGGGAAGGAGCACGTGCAGAGAGAGAGGGAAGATGGTCGGGGGAGAGAGAACAGAACAGAGAGAGAGGGCGGGGTCTGAGTCTCGGCTTTTTAAGGCGCAGACAGGCTTACAGAGCCACACCACGCATGCGCAGATTGAGTGATTCCGCTCCTTGTATGTGATCACCAGCACACGCTGATGTAAGACGCAAGACCCTTTGCTTAACTCCTGAACTGCGCATGTGCGGTCATGCAGCAGGAGTGAGGGCAGAATTCTAACAGTAAGAGCTTGCTCTCTTCTTCCACTCTTTTCTGGGGTTCAAACTCAGTTTGTCAGGCTTGGCAGCAAACACCCTTACCTGCTGACCCATCTCACTGGCCTTGTTTGTTTGCTTCTTTTTGATATAGTATCACTCACTAGAACTCACTGTATAGCCCAGACAGGCCTAGAACTGGCAGTGATTCACCTGCCTCAAACTCCCAGGTGCTGAGATTTCAGTTGTGAGCCACCACACCCAAATAATGGCATATTACTTCCTCACTAGCTAGCAGCCTCAACACCATGTGCTTTTTTTCCATTTTAGGAGGTTTCTGTGACTGAATGCAATTAATGCTCTGATGAAGAAACCAACCAACATATATTGACTGAAATATTTAAATGAGACATTGGGCTGGAGAGACAGAAAGCATGTGCACGACTTCAAGGAACTTCACGACAGTTAAAAAGGAAGAGCCGGCCACTGTCCTGATGTTACTGTATCTTGCTCATGACTTCTTGCCTCCTTAGTCCTTGTGACTGCTACTTCAAGAATTCACACAAGACAAACAGAGTGTAGTGCAGAAGACAGTCAGAGTTTACTGCCTTCAGAGGACCACTATGCCGGCCTACATTTCAGACACATTTTATAACAGGGTTTTTGTTATTGTTGCTTGAGTGTGTATGTCTGTGTTTGTGTGTGTGTGTGTTTATGGTTGATTACATATGTGTCTTTTACTGAACCTGGAGCTAGGCTAGCCACCAGCGAGCCTTCTGTCTTGGCTCCCCACAGTGTTAGGGTCACAGATGCATGAGTGGCCACATCTTGCTTTTTACCTGGGGACTAGTGATTCGAACTGAGGGCCTCATGCTTGCACAGCAAATACTCTACCCCCTGGCTATCTCCTTGGCCCCAGGATACTATTTTCAATAGTATTTTATTTTATATTTATATATTTTATAAATACTATTTTAAATACTATTTTAAAATCTCTGAGACAGACAGCTTCCCTGAAGGTTGTATTCCTATCTACATGATTGATAGGCCTGTTTAGACTGACTCCTAAAAGAGGAAGTAGAATGTCCTTTTCTTTATCAGAAAGACTTCTGCTAGACAGTAATCTCACAGGGCATAGGGCTTCCAGATCTAGGTTTAGATAGTTAGCAATATATTGGCTTCCTGACAATTAGGGATGTTATATCTCCCAGGGCAAAAGAGAGGACTCAGATCCCATCTTCTGACTGGTAATTAGAGTCCTGCAATTCTGGTCTTACAAGCTGCTGATTACGAGAGTGGGCTCAGCAGTTGATTAGTGAACACTCACTCTATTTCTAGCCTGCTCAATTTTGTCTTGTTCACTTTCTCTTTCCCAATTTATCTCTAACCCCAAGTACTCTGAACCTTTCTGGAAATTATCTCATAATGGGAACTAAATTCCCACCCACTAAGCTTAACTTGGGGCTGATGTTTCAAAACCAACTTTAGAGACTGGGGATATAGATCAGTTGGTAGGAGTGTTTGCCTAGCATGCATGGAAGCCCTGGGTTCAATCCCTAGTATTTCATAAACTGGGTATGGTGGAGCATGCCTATAATCTCAGCACTCAGGAGATGGAGGCAGAAGAATCAGAAGTCTAAGGATACTCATGGCTACATAATAAGTTTGAGACCAGCCTGGGCTACATGAGACCTTGTCTCAAAGAGGGGGAGGGGTGCAGAAAGAAAGAAAAGCAACTTTAGAATACAGGGATCATAACTCAATAGATGTTTGTTGAATAAATTGATGAATCAATGATTAGCACTATAGTGAAATATCCTCTTTCTGTTTTCTATACATGTTTTGGCATGCAAGTGAGCAAGCGTTGCTCACTGAGGGGGAGTCTCTCAATCAAACCCAGAGCTCAATAACATGGCTAGTCTTGCTGGCCAGTTTGCTCTGAGCATCCCTTCTCCCTCCACCTTTCAAGGCTGGAATTACTCTCTCCCCAGCCCTAAAGTGAATTCTTAACCAGAATTACTCTCCACCACTCCTCATATCGATAGCCAGCAAAAAGAGGAAAAAAGCACAGATAACCCAGAAGTCAGTCAACTCTTAGCTTTGGGATTTTAAAAGACGCCTTGGGACTTCACCAGCCGAAGGAATGACATCCAAACAGTCCGGAGGTACTGAGGCACAGCTCAATTACACCTCATTGCTAGTAAGCAGCAGTCACTAAAGTGCTACAAACACAGGTCAAAGTTCAAAACCCACCCAGGTCAACAGCTGAGGGGGCACCAGCCACAGTGCAGGGGCTACACAACAGCCCTCGTTACCTGTACATTTTCCACAAGACACATCCATCTATAGCCCAGATCTGGCTCAGCCCACTATGTTCTCTGGTATAGGTGGCCCTGTTTCTTTAAATCTGGAAGAGGGAAGAGAAAGCTTTTGGAGCCAACACTGAAATGGAGTGAGCTCCAGGACTATCCATGAACTGAAGAAGATGGAACAGTAATAACCTAGCAACAACAAAAGGTTTGATTCACACATAAGGGGAAGCAAGAACCTAGCAGAGGACAAGGGAGTGAGTATCACATGCTCTGATGGGACAAGGAAGTGGCCCATGTGAGGAAAACAGGATAGGGATGATAACTTGTTGATCAGGGATGTTCATGTCTGTCCATATGGTTTGCCTCAGGAAGGCTTGTCTTATGTGCTGGTAGCTGAACTCATGGGTCCAGGTATATTCTTTTGTTGTGCCCATGTCCCGAGACCCCCAAGCAAGACCACCACAGAGTCGATATCCAATGCAAAACACACAGGGGTTTGCTAATAACAAGCAAGCCCAGACTTGGTCCCTGTCCAACACTCGGACACAGCAGGTGGAGGAGGACAGCCCTGAGCTCTTAGAATGAGGGTTTTTTAAGGGAAAAATGGCAAGCAGGGTGGTACAAGTCTTGGAGTCACAAGATTGAGTGAGGGTCTGTAACCTTTGAATTTACTGGTTGGGGGTTACAGTTATCATTTGGGGGCAGGACTGGACAAGTCTTAGGCTCTGTCCTTGAGCTTCCATGGAGGCTGGCTGGCCTAACATGTACTGACTGTGGAGCCTGACTCAGTGACCCAGGTTCTGTCTACTACTACTCATGCATGTAGCTCTAAGTTGGTGAGGGGTCCCAGACAGTAAACAATTGATTGAACCTTGAGCAGTCAGAGTACGTGCAGAAAGGGGGTTACTGCAAGGACTGTGTCATAGCCCTCCCAGAAACTGCTTGCTCAAGTCTCAGGAAACTGAAATTGAGGACTGATATCTGAGAGAAGACTGAGCGGCTTGTTATGGCGTCTGCTTGGTCCTTTCATTTTTTGCACACTAACATGTTCGCCAAGATGCCTTACCTCCTGTAACTCTCCTCTTGTAATTTACCTTTTTTCCCTTTGGCAGTTCTAGGGATGGGACACAGGGCCTCACACCTGCAAAGGGAAGTTCTGTACCTCCTGGTGACACTCCAGCCCAACTATATAAACTATATATAAGACACAAAAATTCTTTTTTTTTTTTGAGACAATGTGTCTCTGCTCTCTGTAGCCCTGGCTACTCACTCTGTAGACCTAGAACTTGCAGAGATCTGCCTGCTTCTGGCAACCCGGTACTGCAATTAAAGGTGTGCACCACCATGCTCAGGTTTTGCTTTTTTGAGAGAGTACTGTGACAGGCTAGCCTAGAATAACTACCTATCCAAGGATGACATTGAGCCTCTGCCTCCACCTCTAGTCCAGAGATTCCAGGTGTGCCACCACACCAGTCAACTCTCTCTCTCTCTCTCTCTCTCTCTCTCTCTCTCTCTCTCTCTCTCTGAAACAAAGTCTCTCTAAGTAGTCCTGACTGTCCTGGAATTACCTATGTAGACCAGGCTGGCTAGGTATAATTGCTACAGACTATTGAGAAATAACTCTAATGTCTATATAGCTCTTTAAAATTTTCTGGAAGGTTCAATAAACTTGTAGTCATTCACTGTGTCTGAAAACCTGCACATCACCACAGAAGATGCTCTGCTGTTTATGCTCAGAAATTCATCATTGGTTATCTTTGGTATCATTTATCATTACTGAGCAAGAACAGCCTACAGAAATGTGACAGATGTTTATTTCTGCGTGCTGGGTTTATATCTTTTTGCTTGGTCTATTAATTTATTACTTCACATTGCTTTTTAAAGACTTTAAATATTACTTTCCCTGGCAATCAACCCAGGCATATAGAGATTGATTTCTTTTCTTTTTTGTTTTGTTGTTGTTGTTGTTGTTTGTTTGTTTGTTTCTTTGTTTGTTTGTTTGGAACAGCATCTTACTGTGCAGCCCGGGCTGGACTGGAACGTGCTATGTAAACTAGAGTAGCCTTGAACTTGCAGAGACCTGACTGCTTCTGTCTCCTAAATACTGGGATTATGGACATACACCACCACACACTTTTTTGTCTTTTGTTTTTTTTAAAGATAAGGTCTCACATAGCCCAAGCTGGTCTCAAATTCGTTGTGTATTCAAGGATGACCTTGTCCTGATGCTCCTGCCTTGACTTCCAAAATCATGAGATTATAGGTATGTGCTATCATACCTAGTCTCTTTTTTATAAAAATTGTATTTTATTTTGAGTGTCTGTGTGTACTCACACATGCACATGTATATTCATGTGCCACAGCACATGTGAAGGTCAGAGAATACCTTGTAGAGGTTGGTTTTCTCCTCCTACCTGGTGGGTACTGGGGTCGTCAGGCCTTTACACTGAGTCATCTCATCGGTCTTGTTTTTCTACAATAGAAAAGAAGGGTTGGAATTAAAACAATACCTTAAATCTACAAGGACCTTTACTGGTAGACTAAAAACATTTTGTTATATTTTAAGATTTATTTTTATTGTGGCTAAAGAGACAGCCTAGAGGTTAAGACCACTTGCTGCTTTTACAGAGGACCCAACTTCAGTTTCCAGACATTTAGAAAACAAATTTGAACTGTAGCAATCCTTTGAATTTACATTAAACATTTTAAATCTCTTAACTGTGTTTTTAATACTAAACAACAAAAATATCCTTTCTATTGATGTCCAAGTTGATGTCCAAGATGATGTGGGTCACATATCAATCTACAGTCTAACATTCTAACATAGAATTAAGACACCTGGTTTAAGGAACCCATTTTTCCTTTCATGCCAGTAAGGTTATTATCATTTAAAAATGTTATTTTTTTTCATACCTGATCAGATGAAAGGCATTTGTTAGTCTTACAAGTTAGTTTAGATTGAATGGTCATGCTGTTAGGTCTCTCCTGTTCAAATCTAATCTTTATCAATCTTTATGGTATCCATAGTTTTTCTTCTCCTGTGGAAACAAAAGCAAAACCTCTTCCCCAACATAACACATATCCTGGTTTCCATTCTGAGGTCAACACATCTTTAAAAATATATGGGCTGACTTAATTCCGTAGTTTTTCAATGTCTCTCTGCAGCTGTCGTTCCTTTTTCATTAGCATTTAGAAAATGTAAAGTCAATCAAGTATTGTGTAATATATCTCTGGGGGTCTTTAGTACCAATTTTGTTTATTAAGCATATTCTTCTAGAGTTCGATTAGATCTTTCCATAACTGCTTGCCCTGTAGGATTGTGTGGTATACCTGTAATATGCTTTGTGTTGTAATAAGCAAAAAGCTGTTTCATTTTACCAGAGACATATGCTGGAGCATTGTCAGTCTTAATTTGTACAGGTATACCCATGATGGTCATAACCTCTAATAAATGTGTAATTACAGAATCAAACTTTTCAGAACTCAAAGCAATTGCCCTTTGAAATACTGAATATGTTTCTATGATGTTGTGCACATGCTTTAATATCCCAAACTCTGCAAAATGAAACACATCCATTTGCCAAATTTCACTTCTTTGAGTACCTTTTGGGTTACTTCCTGAAGTTAATAGAGTTTGGTTATACAAAGAAGAATAGGACATTTCCTTATAATTTCCTTGGCTTGTTGCCAAGTTATAGGAAATCTTTCTTCAAACCTTTGCTATTAACTTGGTGTTTCTTATGAAATTCTGAGGCTTCCAGCACATTTCCTATTAATAGCTGATCGATTTTATCATTACCTTGTGCTAGAGGGCCTGGCAGACCCATATGGGATCTGATATGTGTTACATAAAATGGATGATTTCTATTTCTGATTACTTGTTATAATTGAATAAATAAAGTTAATTCTGAATCATGTGGAATAAGTTCAGAGTCCTCTCAAGTGGCAGGCAACTGTTGCTCATGGAGAGGCCCAGGTGGTGACTGCAGTGGTGCTAGCTGGTGTGACTTCTTTATATGGTTATACCACTTGTTGCAGTGCCAAAATGTTGTTTTATCATCAGCACAGTGATTACACCTAAATCTGCTGCTGTTTCAGCTACTGACTAGTCCACCATCACTGCCCTGCTGAGGCTCAGGCCAGGGCCTGGTAGGACACATAAGTCCCATCAGAACCACCTCTTGCCACTGCCACCAAATGTAGTTTTTAACTAAATCTCTATTGTTCTATTTACCAATAAAGACTCAGAGCCAGAGGCTGGGGTGAAAACCTGCTAGCTCAGAGAGGTTGAGGAGCAACTAGCTGACCTTCCTTCTTTGCTGGTGTCTCAGAAAGAGAGTATCCTTCCACGGTGCCAAACCAAAAAGACCACCACAAGAAAAGTCCCTCACTACTACTTCCTGTGCATCTCTTTATCTGTCTTTCAGACTCCCTCTGACTCTCTGTGACTACTTTCTGTCAACTAGTTGCTGGATTCGCCTCCTAACCCAAGGTTGATTATATTTAATTAACACAGTCTTGGGTTTCACAGTATGATCTAATATCCCACAAAAGGTACTTGTTGCACAAGCCTTGTGACTTTTAAAAATATTTGTTTTATTTTTTAAATTATGTATCTCTCTGTGTGGATATTTGAAACTGAGTGCAAGTGCCCATGGAGTCCAGAAGTGGGTTCCAGATCTTCTGGAGCTGGAGTTGCAGATGGTTGTAAGCGCTGGATAGTGGTGGTGCACGCCTTTAATCCTAGCACTAGGGAGGCAGAGGTAGGTGGATCTCAGGGCCAGCCTGTTCTACAAAATGAGTTCCAGAACAGCCAGAGCTGTTATACAGAGAAACCCTGTCTTGAAAAAACAAAAACAAAAGCAGATAATTGTGAGCTGCATAGTATGAATGCTGGGAACTAAATTCAGATCCTCTGGAAGAGCAGCAAGTGCTCTTAACTTGAGCCAGCTTTCCAGCCCAAACAAACAACAGTAGTATGTATGTATGTACATATTTATTTTATGTGTTTTGTCTGCCTATATGACTGTGAAACATATGCATACCTGGTATCCTCAGAGTCCAGAAGAAGGTGTCAGGTCCTCTGTAGTGGGCGGCTGCTCCAGCTTTGACCTTGAAGCACTGCCCCAGTGATGCAGTCGGTAACTGCCATGCCTGTCTATGACCTGTCCTTGGGGCATGGCTGAGACAGGAGCCCTTAAGACCTGAGATCCATACGTACCAGCCCTCTTGGCTTCTCATGATCCTGGATGCTGGATCACAGACCAAGTCAGAGTTCTCCAGAGAACCACGCTGGACTGCACCTCACCTCTCCCGGGTCCTGTAACCGACCCCTTTACTGGTTGTAAGTTACCTCAAAATAAACATCCTTTTAACTACCAGGTAAACTACGTGGAGTTGCCTTGTTAAATCCCTGCTTTAGTCCTCTAAAAGAGCAGCCAGTGCTCTTAACTATTGAGCTATTTCTCCAGCTCCCTCCCCACCTTGTGACTTTAGTTCCATCCCTGGAACTCACATAAAGATGGAAGACAAGAACCAGCTCCACAGAGTTGTCCTCTGACATCCACATGTATGCCATGACACTGTGAGTGTCCCCCACCAGTCATGCACCCATGACAATAATAATAACTAATAAAAAATTAATTTGACAGAGTCAGATGGCTTGCCTCCAGACCTGATGGGCATGGTGACAGGAAAGAACAGACTCTGGAAAGTTGTCCTCTGACCTCTACACAAGCATCTGTGTCCATGTGCAAACATACACACATACAAGTTTAAAAAAATGAAACATTAAAAAAGAATGAGTAGTGGGCATAGGTGGAATACAACTTTAATCCCAGCACTCAAGAGGCAGAGGCAGGTGGATCTCCAAGTTTGAGGTCAGCCTGGTCTATATAGTAAGTTCCAGGATAGTATGGCTATATAGAGAGACCCTCTCCCAAAACAAAACAAAATAACAAAAATAAATAAATAAATCTTTTTTGTAAAGTCACTTAAGAACAACTTCAATCTACTTGGTTCAGCTGTATGGTATACATGGCAGAACAGAATGTGAGCCATCACTTGAAAGAAACCATTAAGCAATGAAAAAATGAAGCCATTGTATCTTAATTCAAAATAAAGGCCTATGTCTTGTATTTTCAATAAGAACCATTAGGAAAGATTACAGAGTGTAAATGTCATTATCCTTCCATTTTTTT